>JAUPMG010002556.1:0-16078 GCA_031762675.1 Pachysandra terminalis | reverse complement strand
TTGGACTATGGAGACCCTACTTTGGACCCTTGTTTTGAAGGAACTACTGAATTTATCGAAGAAGATGTTGTTTAGGAATTTTATTAGAGATTTTCTTTCTGTTTCTTAGCTTGCATGTCAAAATATTTTATTAGCCATAATTAGGCTTTATTTTTTTTAGGAATTAGATTAGCATGAGGACTATAGTATTTCTTTTCCGCTGTTTTGTTTTATTGCCTTAGTTTTTGAATGTTATGAGATGTAGTTCATCTTTTTGATTATTTTTCTAAGTTAATAAAATCTCAGTACTTTCAATAATTTTGGCAATGTATTGATTACCACTCCCATGTGGATATGAGGTGAGAGCCATATTTCTAATTTGAGGGACTCATTTGAGAACTCTTAAGTTTGGGATGTGACAAAGTTGGTATTAAAGCCTAAGTTTTCATGTTTTTAATTGATCTCAAAAGTTTTCAAGGTGCTGATATTCAAAATATTTCTGTGTGCAATATGGAAGACTGACAAGTAGGATAAATTTTGTAACAAATTGGATGTTGTCTTCTTTTTAGTAGGTTACAATGGCCGGAAGAAGTAGAGGTGCTAGTGTGGATACTAGCGTACTGACTACTAGCAATGATGACAATCAGAACCCTCAATTGGCTGGAATCTATGAAGCAATGGGATAGATGGCAGATATGATGCAACAACAACAAGCTCGAATGGGGAACATGCACAACAGTCCGAAGCACAAGAAAACACCCGGAGCATTGAGAAATTCAAGAAGCTTGGACAAACCGTATTCAAGGGAGCTACTGAACCAATGGAGGCACAAGCTTGGATAGACTCTTTGGAGCATAACTTCGATGTAATGGAGGTGAACGACGATGAGAAGATCCGCTCCACTGTCTTTATGCTCGAAGGAGAAGCAAGGAGACGGTGGAAAGCAATAATTGCTTTCATGAGCATCCGGACATGGGAGCAATTCAAGGTACGATTCTACTTAGAGTACTTTCCGAAAACCATTTGGAAGGAGAAAAAAATGGAGTTCATGAAGCTGGAGCAAGGAAGCATGATGGTACCGGAGTATACTGCGAAATGCATGGAGCTTTCACAATTCGGCACATATGCTGTTGATGATGAAAAAAAGGAAGTCTTTAGATTTAAGAGTGGATTAAGGCCTAGTATCAAAAGTAGGCTAATTGTACGAGAGTTCACAGAGTACCACAAGATTGTAGACTGTGCATGGAAGGTGGAGAAGGACATGCAAGAGTATTGGAAGATACAAGATCAGAAATATGGGCGGAGCAATGTAAGAGCTGGAATTTCCAAAGGAGCCACATCTGAACAACAGAAAAGACCAAGGACTCAAGGTCCTACCAGCATTCAAAGCTTCCCTAGCATCCGTTGTTTAAACTATGGAAGGTTACGATATCATGTAAGGGATTTCGGACTCCCTAAGAACCCTCAAGCCAGCACTTTCTAGCAGCAACAACTGCCGAAGCCACACTATCCACCTAAACCAACATCACGACCTCAAGCACAAGCTCAACCACCTGAAGGAACCAAGGCTGGAGTTCCTCAAAAACCACCTCTGCAAGCTAAGGTCTATGCCTTAGAACAACAGCAAGGAGAAGTCATGGAAGGTACAATTAGTATTTCTCACACCTTAGCTGAAGTTCTATTTGATATGGGAGTGTCGCACTCTTTCATAGCAAATTCATTGGTAAGATGTCTAAGTCTACCTATGAAGGATCTAGAAATGAGTCTAGTCGTAGCAAACCCCATCGGAGGTTCAACATACTTAGGGAAAGTATGTAAGTCTTGCCTAGTTATGGTAGGTGAGTCTACATTACCCATAGACCTAATTATGCTTAACATGACGGAGTTTGATGCGATATTGGGTATGGATTGACTAGTTGCATACCATATGGAAATAGACTGCCATAACCGGATTGTGTCTTTTGTAACATAGGAGGGTAAAGTTGTTAAGGTTAGAGGGTCAAAATTTGAAAATTTAAATCATCTAGCATACTTAGACTTATGGTCTATGGATGAGAGGGGATATTGGGAGAAAATATCGATTGTATGCCATTTTGGGAGTGTATTCCAAGACATACTCGGATTGCCACCCAAGAGAGAGTTAGAGTTTAGTATTGACCTTATGGCTGGAGCAAACCCCGTTGTACTACCGACATACCGCATGGCATCTACCAAGTTCACGGAGCTGAGAAAACAACTAGATGAATTGCTTGCCTTGCAATTCATTTGACCAAGCTCATCCCCTTGGGGACCTGCTCTGTTCATGAAGAAGAAAGACAGATCCTTACGGCTGTGCATGGAGTACCAGAAGTTGAACCAATTGACGGTGAAGAACAAGTAGCCTTTGCCAAGGATAGAGGACCTATTCGACCAATTGAAGGGAGCTCGATATTTCTCATAGATCGACCTTAGATCTGATTACCATCAGCTACGCATCAAGGAGAGTGATATTCCAAAGTCGGCTTTTTGAACGAGGTATGGACACTTTGAATTTGTGGTCATGCCGTTTGGACTGATGAATGCACCTACAGCTTTTATGGACATGATGCAAAGAATATTTAGACCATATCTGGATAAGTTCGTGGTGGTATTTGTAGAAGACATCTTGGTTTACCCCAAAACCAAAGAGGAGCATCTTCGTACAACATTGCAGACATTGGTGGACAACCAGCTGTATGCCAAATTTTCTAAGTGTGAATTTTGGCAAGAAGAAGCAAGGTTCCTAGGTCACATAGTGTCTAAGAATGGAATTTCAGTAAACACAAGCAAGAGGCGATACTAAGTTGGGAACAACCAATAAATGTATCCGAAATTCGCAGTTTCCTTGGATTGGTGGGCTACTGCCGTCGATTCATTGAAGGATTTTCACGCATTGCAGTAGCCCTAACAAAACTTACAAGGAAAGATTTCAAATTCTTATGGGATGATGCATGTCAACAAGCTTTTGTAACACTTAAGGAGAAACTGACCACTGCACCAGTTTTGACCATTTCAGAGAGTGGTTCGAAGTTCGTGATCTATGCCGATGCATCATTACTGGGACTTGGCTGTGTCCTAATGCAAGAGGGGAAGGTCGTGTCCTACGCCTCAAGGCAACTCAGACCACATTAAAGAAACTACCCTACACACGACTTGAAGCTGGTGGCTATAGTCTTCGCATTGAAGATATGGCGATATCACCTATTTGGAGAGACGTTCGAAGTATTTTCTGATCACAAAAGTCTGAAGTACCTTTTCTCACAAAAAGATTTGAACATGCGGTAGCATAGATGGATGGAGTTGGTAATGACTATAACTTTTCATTTCAATACCATCCGAGCACAGCAAACAGTGTGGCGGACACACTCATCCAGAAACCTAGAAGCATGGTGGCAGACATGATGGTGCAAGAATGGAAGATGTACGAAGTACTTGTTGATTTCAAAATCGAAGTTCGAGTAGCATACCAAGGAGCAAGGTTATGCAATATCCTTGCAAAGCCTTCACTCAAATCCAGCATAATGGAGCTACAAGCTAAGGAGCCATGGCTACAAGACTTATCCAATGATGCTGATCGACCTGATTGGACAAAGGAGGAAGACGACAGTGTACGTTTGAAAGGGAGACGTTGCTTACCAACAAACAAGGAGCTGAAAATGGAGATTCTAGAAGAAGCTCACCATTCCAAATATTCTATCCACCCCAGAAGAACTAAGATGTACTATGCCTTAAGGCGCAACTACTGGTGGAGATGGATGAAGGTTGACATTGAAGAGTTTGTGACTAAGTGCGTAATCTGTCAACAAGTCAAGGCTGAACACCAAAAGCCAGCCAGAATAGTACAACCTTTACCAATTGGAGAATGGAAGTGGGAGCACATCTTGATGGACTTCATCACGGGATTGCCAAAGACTTGTATCAGCCATGACATGATTTGGGTGATTGTGGATAGATTGACCAAATCATCACACTTCATACCAAAAAAGACCTCAATAAACACGGATGAATTGGAAAGATTGTACGTGAAGGAAATCATACGGTTGTATGGAGTATCGGTGACAATCGATTCTGATTTTGGATCTCAATTTACTTCCAAATTTTGGGGAAGTTTACACAAGGCATTGGGGACTCAACTGAATTTCAGTACGGTGTTTCATCTACAAACCGATGGACAAACGGAGAGAGTTAATCAAGTTCTAGAGGACCTACTCAGATCATGTGTTCTGGAATTCAAGGGAAGTTGGGAGGAGCACTTGCCACTTATCGAATTTTCCTACAACAACAGTTACCAAGCAAGCATAGGTAATGCACCATTCGAAGCACTCTATGGGAGACCCTGCAGATCTCCATTGTGCTGGAATGAGGAGAATGCCCAAATTCCAGTAGGATCTGAACTTATTGCTGAAACAACAGAGAAGATTAAAGTAATTTGAGAAAGACTCATTAATGCTCAAAATCGATAAAAGAAGTACAATGATGTTAGAAGGAAGAAACTTGAGTTTCAAGTATGAGATTGGGATTTTCTTAAGGTTCTCCAACCAAGGGAGTGTTCAGATTGGGGAAGAAGGGTAAGTTAGCACCACAGTTCATTGGACCCTTTGAGATTTTTGAACGGATATGAGAAGTGGCCTACAGATTGTTACTACCGTCTATCTTAGACTTAGTGCATGATGTATTCCACGTCTCGATGTTAAGCAAGTATCATCCTGATCTGATGAGTGTGATTGATTGGTAAACAATCACAATTCAAGACAATCCAACTTATGAAGAGGAACCAGTACAGATTTTGGATCACAAGGACCAAGTGCTACGTAGCAAGGTGATATCTACGGTAAAGGTACTATGGAACGATCATGGGACATCTGAAGCAACATGGGAGCTTGAAGATCATATGAGGGAACAATACCCACATCTTTTCACATAAGGTAAATGAATTTCGAACGTGGAATTTTCTTAATGAGGGTAAAGTGTAATAACCCAAACCAAATTAGGACTTAAGTTTACTATAGCATTAGGGGTTAATTTGAAATTTTAGTAAATAGCCTTTTATTTTGACTTTTGACTGATTGTGATTGGTCGGTTGTACAATTAGGAAACTAAGTGCAGCACACACAATCATAACTTCTTAAGTTAGAATGGATGGCTTAGATCTTGCAGGACATAAGACATCCCAATCAATGGTTAAGATTAAAACACTAATAGAAGCTTCAATAGGAGTTCAATTTAAATATTTAAATAATTGAAACATAGTTGAACTAGGAGAGCTGGAAATTCATCTAATGGCTTAGAATCTAAGACATCCCAATGAAGGGACAAGATTAAAACATAAAGGCTAATACTACTAGGACTAGGAAGTTGTTGAATTAGTATAAATAAGAGGCCAGGTCTGGTGTTTGAAAATCACACCAAGCAGTGGAGCTTACATGGAGAAGACGAAGAAGAACATAACTGAATTATCAGTTCTAACTTAGCAAAAGCACTGTAAGTTTTCGAATTTAATTACTTTTATTGTTTAAGTAGAGTTTAAAGCTTAATTTTCAAGTATACGAAGTAAGTTTTCAAATTTAGATTAGTTTTCAAAGTAAATTTATCAACTAATTATTTACTTGTGCTTTCTTAAATATTTTAAAAGGGTTTTGTTCAGAATTAATATTAAGAAAGGTTACTTAAGGAAGAAATTCAATTAGAAGTATAATAAGATCAGAATTCTAGAAACACTACCCAGAATTGGCTGTTCAGCGAGTACTTGGCGAGCCAAGTATGAACCAAACCGGCCCAGATGAGACATCGACTAGTACTCGATGCGCCGAGCACGCCGGGCCTCTCTTTGTGACCGTTAAGGCCTTGGTTTTGGCGTCGACACCCTACTCGATGAGCCGAGCATGCGCTGAACCTTACAGAGTGAATTTTAAGTCCATGGTTTTGGCGCCGACCGAATTCTCGATGAGCCAAGAACGAGTCGAGCCCCCTGAGACCAAAACCCATAAATTTAGAAAATCATGGAATTGCCATCGACGACTACCCAGCGCGCCTAGTACCCACTGAAACACACACCGGCGACCTCTAGGCGTGCCGAAACTTGCAAATTGTTCAAAACTGATTATAGTTTTGTGAGCATGTGTAAATTGATCTTATTAGACTATTTCTGATATTGTTTAAGCATGAATATGCATGATTCAATTACTTTTACTCTCTTTGGACTAGTATTCCCTTGAGTTAGAATATGATATCTTGATATGATTGATTTATAGGATTTTAACATGTCAAGCATGCTAGGCAGATTTATTACACCCTGTAGACAACTATTACATGATTAGTTAACGTGCACAATCATCACTTGCACATCATTAGCCTTAAGACCATGCATTTTGTCTATAGGTCTACACTCTTTGCATGTAAGTTCATATTGCTGAAATTTTAAGGACTCAAGAGATTGCTGTGATCCAGAAATCATAGTAGGTGAGAAGACTTGTTAATGGAGTTGAGGGACTGGCTATACCAATATACCTATGGATCCTTCGAGGACTATTTTTTCCTATGGACTATTATTAAAGGAGTGCCTCTTTCTAGTTTATATATACAATTCCCTTAGGAGTTTTCATATGGAATTCCTTGGAATTATTGCCCTTGATCACAAATAAGGTGGGGGAATTGTGCCCTCTAGGTCAAAACCCCTTAGAACTATGATGCGCAGATGGAATATTGTTTCTTGAGCATGGTCCTGTATGGGGGGATGGTTTGAGAAGACATCTTACTCAAGGAATGATCGATCTTCTTGGAACCTATATATGATTCATGATAGCAGTTTAATTAACTAATTTCACAACACTTAGATTGGATGTTAGATCACACTTGGTGATTATATTCTGTACACAATATGCACATATTAAGACTTGACTATTTTTTTAGCATATGCATATATCATATACCATGTTTCATTTACTTATCTGTTCATATCACTACTATTATGTTTCTGGAAATTTATTCACTTTGTTCGAAGAGTGGCCTCGGGACTACTTCAAACCATATTGATTACTTACTGGTTAAGTGTAGCTTACGCTTTCAAGCAACATATTTCAGGCACATTAGACGAGGAGTACTTGGACTATGGAGACCCTACTTTATACCCTTGTTTTGAAAGAACTTCTGAATTTATCGAAGAAGATGTTGTTAGGGTTTTTATTAGAGATTTCCTTTCTTTTTATTGGCTTGCAAGCCAAATATTTTATTAGCCGTAGTTAGTTTTTATTTTGTTTAGGAATTAAATTTGCATGAAGATTATATTATTTCGTTTCCTCCATTTTGTTTTAATGCCTTAGTTTTTGGCTGTTATGAGATGTAGTTCATTATTTTGATTACTTTTATAAGTTAATAAAATCTCAGTACTTTCAATAATTTTTGCAATGTATTGACTTCCACTCCCATGCGGATATGGGGTGAGAGTCATATTTCTGACTAGAGGGACTCCTTTGAGAACTCTTAAGTCTAAATCTCAGTACTTTTAATAATTTTGACAATGTATTGACTACCACTCCCATGTGGATATGGGGTGAGAGTCATATTTCTGACTTGAGGGACTCATTTGAGAACTCTTAAGTCTAAATCTCAGTACTTTCAATAATTTTGGCAATGTATGTACTTTCTGACTAACGTCTAACTCCCTCAGGAGTGTAAAGCAATAGAAGAAAAGCATAGTAAAGCAGCAAGTCAACTCCACAAGCAGTAACATCTCCAACTAGAGCGGTCCCTCTTCTTCCCATCCTACAACATAAAATGTTACATTAGCTTATGATGCTCAGTAAGTAAACAATGGAATGTTCACCGTCTTCTCATGGAAATCAATCACAAGGGTTAGTACCGTAATAATTCAATAACAAGTATGATAAACCAACATAGTCCAACAATAAGTCCAACATAATACAATGCAAGATGAGTAGTTTAAATGAGATGATTTGAAGACATTCTCATGATTTAAGATGAATGCAATGAGTATCACACGCAAGCAATGATAAATATGCACAATGTAATGAACTAAGATTAAAATCACATGGTAAGCAGACCTCACATAACACTTCCAACAACAATGGCTGATTTAGGACGTATCCAAGGAATTACCAGAATCCCCTCTCCGTTCTGGGTGCTAATCCATGGAACGAAGGCTACCATACAGTACGGCTAATTTTCGAGTGTACAATACTTGAGGGGTAGCGGACCTGCATAGGTGCTCGCAAGCAACCTACCTTATTTTAAGTGGGTCCTTGCACCCCATAAGGTGTATAGTCAACCCAGTCTGGAGGTATCACAGCTGTTTCTCCGTAGATTTCCACCTCCCGATACACTTACTAATAGACATCAACCTAGTATGTAATGCACCAAGAGGTTGTCAAGTGAATTCCTACAACATAAACTATCCGAGCACCCATACACTCTGATAATCGGATTGTACATGTTCACCAGCTTCCATCCGTTATCACAATAGCACAACAATCAACAGATTACCATATGTCCACAACTACAAGGGATAAACTAAGATGAGGTGGTGGCAACAAGAACCTCGGAATGCCAAGATTGACACAGCATTGTCATGTCTTGCTTCTGGAAACCAAAAAAAACAATGGCAGAGGCCCCACACCATTTATCTAGGTCACCCACACAAAATCACTGTTCACTGTGCAAACTACAGGCTGGTCGGCAGAGGCGTCGGTGGACCGAAGCCTGCTAAAGGGTCAAAATGGTATAGAATATGTGTCTGTCGGTGGAGGTTTCGGTGGACCGAACCTCACCGTGAATTTACAAGGTCGTCAACAGAGGCGTTGGTGGACCGATGCATGCCAAATAGCAAATTAAGCCTATAAATTGGTCTTTGTCAGTAGAGGCGTCGGTGGACCGATGCCTGCCGCTCTTCGCGATTTTTGGGTTTTTCAATGAGTCTCAAAATCCAAACTTATGCCATCTAATACATTCAAAATTACATATACTTACTTCTAGGCTTCTGAAAACATCATTAAAGATCAATAGAACATTCAAAAACCATTCTAACAAGGATTTAACAATTCAATCAACATTAAAATCCAATATTCATTCGATTCAAAAACATAAGTATCGATTTCTATCAAAGAACTATGATCACCCCATTGCAGCTTACCTGAAATGTTTAGACTCTATAAAAACTCTCAGGAACGCTCTTTGTCACGAGAATAAGGGCTGCAATGATCCAAACCTCCACAAGCTTCGACTTCAAAGTTTTCCATGAAATCTCCTTCTTCTTCTCTTCTTTCCTCCAACAACTCCCTAGAACTTAGATCTAGAAATCAAGGCAATGGGAAGAGAATGAGAAATCCTAATTCTCTTTAACCCTATTGCCAAAACACTAGGCAAAACTTCCAAAAAGATATGCACGTCACTTGTGGTTGTGTGTGCAAAACAGAAACACTCTACTGATTTGATTCTATTCAACTCAATACCCCATACTTATCACAATAACCCCAAACTAATAAATAGTATTTTACTGTTATCCAAATAGCTTTATAATATTACATATGTGTATATATATATATATATATATATATATATTTCAAATAAATGCAGAAAAATTCAAACCATTAAATATGGGTGTTCTCTTAGTGGATTTAGATCATTACAACCTACCTCCCTTAAAAGAATTTCGTCCCCAAAATTGCGCACCTCAATCCGCGAACCAATGTGGGTAGTGCTCTCGAATCTCTGACTCTCGCTCCCAAGAAGCTTCTGTCTTGTCATGATGTCCCCATTGAATCTTCACCAATGGCATCGTCTTCGTCCGCAACATTTGTTCTTTACGATCTAGGATCCGCATCGGCTTCTCAACATATGTGACATATTCTTGAAGCTCTAATTGCACCCATTCAAGCACGTGAGTAGATTCTGGTTCGTATTTCCATAGAAGTAATACGTGAAATACGACATGAAACGCTGACAACTGAGGTGGTAAAGCTACATGATAAGCAACACGTCCGATACACTCGAGTATCTCGAAGGGTCCAACAAAACGAGGTGCAAACTTTCCTTTCTTGCCGAAACACATAACGCCCTTCAATGATGAAACCTTGAGAAATACACGATCTCCAACCGCAAACTCTAGCTCTCGTCGTCTCTTGTCCGCATAGCTCTTCTGCCTACTCTGAGCTGGCTTCAGTCTCTCCCAAATGAGTTTCATTTTCTTGATGCTCTGTTGCACTAACTCAGGTCCTAGGATGCTGTTCTCTCCCACTTTTGACCAACACATAGGTGAACGACATGACCGACCATACAAAGCTTCAAAAGGTGCCATGCCTATTCTCGCATGAAAACTGTTGTTGTAGGAAAACTCCACCAACAGTAGATGTTCTCCCCAACTCCTTCCGAAATCCATCCCGCAAGCTCGTAACATGTCCTTAAGAACCTGGTTGACTCTCTCCGTCTGACCATCCGGTTCCGGGTGATAAGCGGTGCTGAAATCAACTCGTCCAATCGAGCCTTCAACTCTTGCATCTCGATTGGTGCCATTCTATAAGTCGCGAACGAAATGGGGTTGGTACTAGGATTAAGCTCAATGTAGAAATATACCTCCCGTTTAGGTGGTAAACCCATAATATCCTAGAATACATGACCGAAGTCTCTCACCACGGGAATCTCCTCCAAGGACAGCTTCTGAACGCTTTCCGTAGCAAATAGGAAGTCGGACTGATAACGACCCTTCTCCTATCCACGGAAAGTGAAGCATCGACCTCCAGGAAGATGAAACAAAATAAATTTCTCAAAACAGTTAATCCTGGCATGATAGGCTGAAAGCCAATCCATCCCAAGGATCACCTCAAACTCTGGCACGTCTAACACAATAAGATCTGCCTCCAAGTTAAGGTTGCCTAACCTTACCACACAGGCTCTACAAACTCGGTGAAGAGTTGCAATACCACGAACTGGGTTGCAAGACACAAAGGATGCTCTAGCACGCTAGGGTGTAAACCCATAAAATCCATGCAACTAGAGGAGATAAATGAATGGGAGGCACCAAAGTCAAATAACACGAGAACTGGAGTATGAAACAGAAGAATGCTACCGTCCACCACCACATTCGTCGCGCTGTCGTCTCAACGAACATCGACATCGCTCAGGGCATGAACTCTGCCGTGCTGAGTTGTAGGTCGTCCATCTCTCTGTGGTGCTCCACAGAATCACTAAATGTGTCCTTCCTTGCCGTAGTTATGGAAAGTCCTCTTATCTCTCACCGGGAACATTTGATCCTGAGGTGGTAGGGGTTGAAGTGGCGCATCACATGCTGGCGTTGTAGGTGCTACAGGTGCTGTTGGTGCGATTCTATCTTTGGGAGGAGTCCTCTCTCGTCGAGAATCCGATCTTTGTTGCCTGTCCTGGCCTAGTCTAAAGTGATAGGGTTGGTATCTCCCATCGCCACTGCTGCCGCTCCTATCTGACTTGGGCTCATCCCTCGGTGCTACAGATCTGTCCATGTCTCGCTCCACATCCCTAGCGAACTCCATAACTTCTACGTAGGTCTTCAAATGCCAAGGAACAACTCTGGATCGAATAGCGGGCAATAGACCTTCCTCGAACTTGGCTGGCTTGTTTGCCTCATTAGCAACCATGTGAGGTGCATATCTGAATTGCATCGCGAACCAATCCTCGTACTCGGCCACCATGAAAGTACCCTGCTCAAGTCTCATAAACTCGGAAGCCATCTGCCTCCTGTAGTTACTCGGTAGATAGTTCTCCAGGAACTTAAGATGGAACTGCTCCCATGTCACATCGGATGTCAGGCTCCTCTCGATCATCTCCCACTAGTGAAGTGCTTCCCCTTTCAGTAAGAAAGTAGCAAGGGACACACGCTGCTACTCCGGGCACTCCATAGTCCTGAAGATCCTCTCTATATCAAGGAGCCAGTCCTCTGCATAGTGAGGCTATCCCCGTCCTGTGTGCGTCGGTGGGGTCAGCTTCTTGAACTTCTCAAGCCAAGTCATTGCTGAACGCTGCACCCTCCTCTCATCCAACACCGCCTGGCGTTCCATCTAGTCACGTAGGTAAGCAGCCAAATCACCCAAAATCTGAATTACATTCATCATGTGTGGGTCTGCATTAGCCTCAGTCCTAGCATCTGAATTCTCCCCCATGGTAGCGTTCCTCCTCCTTCCTGCCATCTACACACCTGAACAGTCATTCAGGTTTCAACAAGGTACACCTCCAAGGAAGTGTAAAATACACATATAATCACAACAACAAACAATTGCACATAGCACGTAATCCTATAGTTCTTTCTATGTTTCTCCACCTAATCTTCAGTTTCTATGGGATATCAATTGCTACTAGTCTCTAATAATAATCAACCATACTCTGTGAAGAACTTATGCTCTGATACCAATCTGTCACATCCCAGACCCATAACATGAATCTCAATAAGGGAATTACATGAATCTCAAGGTGAGACCTTCGAGATCCACAACTGGATCGTGGATTTCCACCACAACATAAGCAAAATAAAAGTAATAATAATACTTTCATTCATAAAGATCAGAGTGAACAAGTAACTACGACATAATTAATCCAAAGTAAAATCAAATGTAAATGAAACAATGTCCGACCTCAGCTGGGGCTAAACCAAATAAAATCCTTAACTATGTCCACAGGATCACAACTCATAAACAACATCACACTAAAGTCTAACTCCCTCAGGAGTATAAAGCAATAAAAGAAAAGCAAAGTAAAACAACAAGTCAAGCTCACAAGCAACAACATCTCCAACTAGAGCGGTCCCTCTTCTTCCCATCCTACAACATAAAATGTTACGTGAGCTTATGATGCTCAGTAAGTAAACAATGGAATGTTCACCCGTCCTCTCATGGAAATCAATCACATAGGTTAGTACCATAATAATTCAATAACAAGTACGACATAACCAACATAATCCAACAATAAGTCCAAATAATACAATGCAAGATAAGTAGTTTAAATGAGATGATATGAAGACATTCACATGACCTAAGATGAATGAAATGAGTCTCACACGCAAGCAATGATAGATATGCACAATGTAATGAACTAAGATTACCATCACATGGTAAGAAGACCTCACACAACACTTCCAACAACAATGGCCAATTTAGGACGTATCCAAGGAATTACTGGAATCCCCTTTCCGTTCCGGGCGCTAACCCATGGCACGAAGGCTACCATACAGTACGGCTAATTTTCGAGTCTACAACACTCGAGGGGTAGCGAGCCTGCATAGGCTCTCACAAGCATCCTACCCTAGTTTAAGTGGGCCCTTTCACCCCACAAGGTATATAGTCAACCCAGTACGGAGGCATCGCAGTTGTTTCACCGTAGATTTCCACCTTCTGGTACACTTACCAATAGACATCAACCTAGTATGTAGTGCGTTAAGTGGATATCAAGTGAAGGCCTACAACAGAAACTATCCGAGCGCCCATACACTCGGATAATTTGATTGTACACGTTCACCAGCTTCCATCCATTATCATAACAACACAACAATCAATAGATTACCATATGTCCACAACTACAAGGGATCAACTAAGATGAGATGGTAGCAACAAGAACCTCAGAATGCCAAGATTGACACACCATGGTAGCAACAAGAAGCTTAGATGCCGAAGCCCCACACCATCCATCTAGGTCACCCATGCAAAATCACTGTTCACTGTGCAAACTACAGGTCGGCCGGCAGAGGCTTCATTGGACTGAAGCCTGCCGAAGGGGTCAAAATGATCTAGAATTATGTCTCTGTTGCTGGAGGTTTCGGTGGACCGAACCTCACTGTGAATTTATAGGGTCGTTGGCAGAGGCATCGGTGGACCGATGCCTGCCGAATAGCAAATTAAGCCTATAAATTGGTCTCTGTCGATACAGGCATCAGTGGACCGATGCCTGCCGATCTGCACAATTTTTGGGTTTTTCTGTGAGTCTCAAAATCCAAACTTTTGCTATTTAATACATTCAAAATCACATATACTTCTAGGCTTCTGAAAACATCATTAAACATCAATAGAACATTCAAAAACCATTCTAACAAGGATTTAACCATTCAATCAACATTAAAATCCAACATTCATTCGATTCAAAAAAATAAGTATTGATTTCTATCAAAGAACTATGATCACTCCAATGCAACTTACCTGAATCGTTTAGATTCTTTAAACACTCTCAAGAATGCTCTTCATCGTGAGAATAAGGGTTGCAATGATCTAAACCTCCACAAGCTTCGGCTTCAAAGTTCTCCACGAAATCTCCTTCTTCAAATTCTTCTCTTCTTTCCTCCGCTAACTCTCTAGAACTCAGATCTAGAAATCAAGGCAATGGGAAGAGAATGAGAAGCCCTAATTCTCTTTAACCCTATTGCCAAAACACAAGACAAAACTTCCAAAGAGATATGCACATCCCATGTGGTCGTGCATTCAAAATAGAAACACTCTAATGATTAGATTTTGTTCAAATCAATACCTCATACTTATCACAATAACTCGAAACTAACAAATAGTATTTCACTGTTATCCAAATAGCTTTATAATATTACATATATATATATATATATATATATATATATATATATATCATATAAATACAAAAAGAAATACCATTAAATACAGAAAAATTCAAACCATTAAATATGAGTGTTCTCTTAGTGGATTTAGGTCATTACAAGTTGGCATTAAATGTTTTTAGTGGTTTTCTTTATCTTGGAGTATGGTTAGGTTTATAAGTAAATTGTTTTTCTACATTATGGATAGTGTTAGTTTGTGACCGGGTGTGGGTATGTGGATGGGAAGCTATTAATTCAGAATTACATTGGAAAGCGAAGGTTCCAATTGCTTCGAAAGCTCGTTGAATGGAAATGACATGTTGGATGACTTTATCAAAAGTGTTAAGGGATAAATGATAATTGGAATCGAAATTTAGGAACAAGTGCTCTAATGATGGTGGAGACAAGAAAGTGTTCGAGTTGTTGGCCATGGAGTTGATTAGAGCTCTCCAATGGTTGTAAAAGTGGATAAATGTCTCATTATGCTTTTGTTTCATGTTGGCTAAATCATCTAAGGTGATTTCAATGTCTAAGTTATATGTGAATTGATTGATAAAAAGGTGGGAGAGTTGTAAGAATGAGGTGACAGATTGACTAGGTAGGTGTGCGAACAATGTAAGGGAAAGTCCGACTAGGCTTTGGGGGAATAGTTGATGGAAAAGGGCATCATTATGTTCGATATTAACACATTTAATATGGAAAGCTTTAACGTGGGTTCAAGGGTTGCTATCACGCCGCAAAACCCGTAGCACAACTCCCAATGCAGAAGGCACGGGTTTCAAGGTGAGACCTTCAGGTTCCAACCTTGGAACACGGATTGCCTATATCAAATACAAGGAAATAAAAGCAATATGAATCACTTTCATTAAATATTCAGAGTGCGGAAGCAAAAGAAATAAACTTACATAATCCATGTGACCTTAGGAGGTTCACATGTCCCAATATAATTATACAACCAATACAATCCAATACCATAATCAAACTATAATAATGTACCATAATGATAACAACTCGGATAAAAGGGGTTGAAGGGAAGCGGGACAACATCGAATTCCTATTAGTCCTCATTACACCTCAACCAGCAACACAATAAGTCGCGTGAACTTGGAATGCCCAATAAGACCATATCTGTCACCAATCCTCATAAAACACCGTCAAGCGGTTAATCCAAGGAATAACAAGATTGAATAACATAAGATAAACAGTGAGTCTAGCAATGACAATTTATTGGATGATAGATGGTATGCAATGAAATGATGACATTCAGATGGATTACATGATAATGCTCAATGGAGGAAATGCAAGAATGATATGTAGTGTGATGCACCAAACTCATGTCACTAGTTAAGTGCCCCTCAGTGTAGCTTCCCACCAAAACAAGTTTGGGACATAGGTCACAGGAACAATTGGATGTCCCTCTTCTTCATTTGGGGTAGCTGATAAGTATGCAATACTTGCACTTTCTAGACTTGTGCTTAATGATTATTAGTCCTTTTTATATGTTTATATTGA
>JAUPMG010002535.1:0-16081 GCA_031762675.1 Pachysandra terminalis | reverse complement strand
TAGACTAATAATTAAACACTTAATTAAATAAATATAAACATGGGAATTAGTTCTATTAAGGGTATTGGGTTATTACAATACTAAGTTGTCATTTATTGTGAGATTGTTTTACATAAAGTGTATATGTGGGTGGAGCAACAAGGTTTTTACCGTGTTGCTCGACTTATTGAGAGAGGCATTTCTTGAGGGTTTTGGCATTGCCGCAAAACTTCTCTCAAACGAAGTAGATTATTTCCGACTTGGGTCTGAATTATGAAACAATTGACATGTGTCCTAATGATTGTATATTTTTTTGGAAGGATTCAGCCGATAGACAGTTGTGTGATACTTGTGGTACGTCAAGATGGAAGACGGTGGATGATAATTTGGTCGGAAAGAAGAAGAAGACAATGGCTAAGATCTTGAGGCATTTCCCTTTGAAACCAAGGTTGCAGAGGTTAAACATGTCATCCAAAACCGCTTCAGACATAAGGTGGTATAGTGATAGTCGCACTACAGATGGGGTGTTAAGACATCCTGCGGATTCATCTGCGTGGCAAGATCTTGAGCTCAAGAATCCAAGTTTTGTGGCAGATCCTCGTAATACCCGTATGGGGTTAGCGAGTGACGGCTTCAATCCATTTAGAACAATGAGTATCTCACATATTACCTGGCCAGTCGTTCTAGTGCCGTACAACTTGCTACCTTGGCTGTGTAAAAAGTAGCCGAATATGATACTCTCCTTGCTTATCCCTTGCCCTTCGGGGCCTGGAAATGATATGGACGTTTATTGGATGCCTTTGATCGAAGAGCTGAAGGAGTTGTGGGAAGCAAGAATAGAAACTTATGATGAATAAAAAAATGAGACATTTACGCTGCGTGCGACGTTGCTCTGGACCATCAATGACTTTCCAGGTTATGCCATTGTTTCGGGTTGGAGCACAAAAGGAACCTTGCATGCCCTTCATGCCACAAAGACACGTGAAGCCGATATTTGTCTAAGGAAAGGAAACAATGTTACTTGGGGCATTGTCGATTCATACGAGCTGATCACAGATTTCGAAGGGATAAATAATCTTTTGATGATACTATCGAGTTCAAATATGCAGCAACACCATTGTCCGGGTTGGATGTTTTGAAACAGTTGGAGGGTATTGAATTCACTTTTGGGAAGACAACTGGGAGAAAAAGATCACAACAAAGAAGAGATGACAGCATGTCATACAACTGGAAGAAGAAGAGCATATTCTTTGCGTTTCATACTGGGCACATAATTTATTAAGGCATAATTTAGATGTCATGCATATCAAGAAAAATGTTTGTGATAATGTCCTTGGTACGTTGTTAGACATTGATGCAAGTCGAAAGATAATCTAAACACTCGGTTAGACTAGGTCAAGATGGGCGTGAGGAAGAAATTACACCCACAGGTCCTACACGGCACAGGAAAATTTTAGTTGCTACCTACGTGTTTATCCATGAACAGAGTTAAGAATGAATGGTTGTGTACTGTCTTGAAGAACGTGAAAGTTCCAGATGATTATTCGTCAAGTATTGCAAGGTGTGTCAGTGTGAGAGACCGTAAAATATCGGGATTGAAGAGCCACGACTCCCAAGTAATAATGTAAAATTTTTGCCAATTGCTGTGAGGAGGTCATTGCCAAAAAAATGTTAGTTCTATCATAATAGAGTTGTGCAACTTCTTCCGGGAATTGTGTTCGAAAGCCTTTTGAGAGCAAGATTTGACCCGACTTGAGGAACGCAATGCCATTACATTATGTCATTTAAAGAGGATATTCCCGCTTGCATTCTTCGATGTTATAGTGCATTTGCCCATCCATCTAGCTAGAGAAGCAAGGCTGGGTGGACCTGTTCAGTACCGATGGATGTATCTCGTTGAAAGGTATAACTCTAAAATGATACAAGATGCACTAACATATGTTTAAATTGTATTCTAAACATGTGTAATGAATAATAATTATGTCTATAGGTATTTGTACAAACTAAAGTCGTATGTACGTAATTGAGCTCAACCAGAAGGATCTATTGCTGAAGGTTATGTAGCAAAGGAATGCCTAACACTTTGCTCAAGGTGTTTATCGAACATTGAAATGAGGTTCAATCGACCTGAAAAGAACTACGACGATAACGTAATTGGTGGTGCAGAGCTATTTGAACTAAGCGATTTAGAGTGGCGGCAGGCACATGGATATGCGTTGTTCAATTGTGACAAGGTTGCTGACGGTATGTAAGTCAATAAGAACACAATCACTTGTAACCTAGAAGTGGTACATCTTATTTACACAATTAATTAGCATATATCATGTAAAAAAGTTGAGGCAACACTAGGACCATATTAATATGATCAATTACAGAGCCCTTCCCCATGTACAACAGAGGATGCACAGTGAAAAGTACATTGAATGGTTCAAAAGTGAGGTTAATTTTCTCTTACAGACAAATATTGAGATACCCCGCGATGTCATCTCACTTGCCCACGATCCATTATCAATTGCAAAAAGGTTTAAAGGTTACATCGTGAATGGGTATAGATTTCGTATTGTAGACAAGGAGATTGAACGGAGAAATCCGAATAGTGGAGTTGCAGTAACCACGTGCACTACAAGTTATGCATACGTACGAGACAGAAACTCGATCGCAAGAGAAATTACATATTACGGTCGATTAACGGATATTGTAGAGCTGTCATACTCAGAATGATTAAGGTTCATTATGTTAAGGTGTGAGTGGGCAGATGTGATGGCATAGGGATGAGGAATTAAGAAAGATGAGTTCGGTTTCACACTTGTCAACTTTAACAGGTTGTTACCCGCACTCCAAGGTACTGATGAACCCTATGTTTTAGCATCTCAAGCAAAACAAGTATTCTATGTTCAAGACCCAAGTGAACCAGAGTGGCATGCTGTAATAAAGACTAAACCTAGGGACTTGTTCGACATGGATGGCGATTCTACTAGTGTAAATGCTGATTTTTTAGAGAATGAGCCATTTGTCGATCAACACTTAAATAGCACGGAACATCACAGAGATGGTGGTCTTAGTTGGGTGAGGGACAACGTACCAGGACAAACCATTGAAGGTGATGGTATTGGACTGTTACCCACATCCCAACAACGAAATGAGCACAACACACCTCCCATTGAAGATGAAGAATTAACCGAAGATGAATCAACCGAAGCTGAATCAAATTCTGATGAAGAATCAACCGAAAGCGCTTAATGTAATTGTTTCAGTGTATATTTGTATGCGAATGGATCCTTGTATGAAATTTGAATGTTAAATAACTATTTGGAGTATCCCAGTATGAAATTTGAATGTAAATAACTATTTGGAGTGTCCCGATATGAAATTTAAATGTTAAATAACTATTTGGAGTGTTTCAGTATGAAATTTGAATGTTAAATAACTATTTGGAGTGTCTCGGTATGGAATTTGAATGTTAAATAAGCATCTGGACTGTCCCGATATGGAATTTGAATGTTAAAGAACTATCTGGACTGTCCCGATATGGAATTTGAATGTTAAATAACTATCTGGAATTTGAATGTTAAATAAGTATCTGGACTATCTCAATATGGAATTTAAATGTTAGATAACTATCTGGACTGTCCCGATATGGAATTTGAATTCTAAAATGACTATATGGGTTATCCCAATATGGAATTTGAATGTTAAATAACTATCTGGAATTTGAATGTTAAATAAATATCTGGACTGTCCCGATCTAGAATTTGAATGTTAAATAACTATCTGGACAGTCCCGATATGGAATTTGAATTCTAAAATGACTATCTAGACTGTCCCGATATGGAATTTGAATGTTAAATAACTATCTGGAATTTGAATGTTAAATAAGTATCCCAACTGTTAAGATATGGAATTTGAATGTTAAATATTTGGTGTTAATGCTTTCTTACTTATTGCCTTTGCTTCACTAACTTTTTGTAACATGTTTTTTTTTTCTTTTCATCTTAAATCTCAAATATGACAGGCCGCTCCCAGGATGATGTCGGGCCCTCTCAGGATGATTTCGAACCCTTTACACATCCACCCGCACCGAGGAGGTCTCGAGGCCCGACCCAGTGCCTAAACCTTCATATATTGCCTCTAGGGCAGAAGATGTTGGTCCAACAAGATCATGCCAGGATTTCCGTTGGCCATGCTGAGATTAAGTTGGCAAGCTATCTTGGTTTGCTAGCTCGGGATGCTCAGTTGTTTAGATTGGATGCCCCAAGCTGGAGAACTATCACGCTGGAGCCTAAGGAGCGTGTCTGGGAATTGATCAACATATAATTGTTCTACTTTCTTAAGTATTGTAATTTTTCTACTTTCTAATATAACTAATCATTTTTCTTGGTTTGTGCAATGCAGGAAAAATTTGAAATCCCGGCTCACCGACGCAAATATTGTTTGGAGTCCATTGGGAAAAATGGAGGGAATATAAGGCATCCAAAAGGAAAACAGTATTTAAGAAATTCCTCGACAATGAAAGGTGGTACGAAAAATGCCCCAACAATTGTCCAGATTTCCAGTGGTGTAACTTGATCACCTTATGAAATTCTGATAGGGCCCAAGTATGATGTACAATATATATTTATATTTCCTTATTATCACGGACTACAAATTACAATAAATAATTAACACCTTGTAATGACCTAAATCCACTAATAGAATACTCACATTTAATGATTTAATTTTTTCATATTTTTAAGGGTATTTTTCAGCATTTATTTGGTATTTATGTATTATTATAAATGCTATTGTGATTTGTATGTATTGTTATTTAATAGTTAGGGTAGTTTTGATATTAATAATTGTATGGAGTTTTGAGTGTTATAAAATCAAAACAATAGTAGGAGTTGTCGTTTTGAACGCACGTCCCTTATGGAACGTGTGTTTGTTTTGGAAGCTTACGTTTGATATTTGGTTGAGCATATAAGAGACAATTAGGATTTCATTCTCTCATATTGCTTTGGAATTTCAGATCTGAACTTTTGTGAAAGGTTGGAAGGAAGAAGAGAGGAAGAAGACGACTACCTTGTGGAGGATTTTGACTTTGAAGCAAGTGAACGAGAAGGTGATCGCAGCCCGTGTTCGCTAGACAAAGAGTGTTCCTGAAAGTGCTAAGAGACTCGACTTGAACCAGGTAAGTTGCATAGGGATGATCACAGTTTTTGATTGAAATCAATGCCCTATTTTTGAATATATTCAATATATGATTTGTTGATTGATTGAATGATTAAATCCATGTTTGAACTCATTCTATGAGGTCTAATATGTTTTAAAGGTATTTTCGGAGCTTTATGTATGTTTACAAGTGATTTGGAGTGCATTAGAATGCCTAGATTTGGATTTCAAAACTCACGAAAAAAAACCAGAAAAACCCAGATTCGCGCAGATCTGCAGGTTTCGGTCCACCGACGCCTCTACTGATAGAGAATAATTAATTGGCAAAATCAACCATTCGGCAGGCATCAGTCCACCAATGCCTCTGCCGACGACCTCCAGATTTCACAGAGAGGTTCAGTTCACCGACCACTCCATTGACAGAGACTGTTTCCTAGATTATTGGCTATTCGGCATGCTTTGGTCCACCGATGCCTCTGCCGAACACCTTGTAGATTGCACAGTGATTTATGATTTATTTTGGATGACTTGGATGGATGGTGTAAGGCTTCAGCAATTATTGTTGTTGATTTTCAGGACCAAAACTTGACCTTTGTGTGTCAATCTTGGAGTTCCGATGTGTTGGTTGCCATCATTCCATCTTAGTTAATCCTCATTGTTGTAGACTTGTGCTAATCTATGATTGTAGATTGTTTTGATAATGTTGGAAGCTGGAGAATGTATACAATCAGATTATCTGAGGGTATGGGACCTTGGATAATTTCTGTTGTTGGCCTTCATATGATATCCACCTAATGCATTGCATACTAGGTTGATGTCAAGTGGTAAGTAGTCTGGGAGGTGGAAATCTGCGGAGAAACAAATGCGATGCCTCTGGACTAGGTTGACTATATACCTTGTGGAGTGAAAGGGCCCACAGAAACTAGGGTAGGATGCTTGCGAGCACCTATACAGGTTAGCTACCCCTCGAGTACTACTCACTCGAAAATTAGTCATACTGTATTGTAGCCTTCGTGCCATGGGTTAGCGCCCGGAACAGAGAGGAGATTCTGGTAATTCTTTGGATGCGTCCTAAAGTGGCCTTGTCTTTGGAAGAGTGTTATTAGGTGTGCTTACCATGAAACATTAATCTTAGTTTATCTCATCTTGCATCCCTATCATTGTTTGCCCATGTTTTTCATTGTATTCATTCTAGGTCATGTGCATGTGTTCATGTTATCATCATCTCATCTGATAAACTACTCATCTTGCTTCTCTTTTATATTGACTTATTATTGGATTTATCATTGGATTATTATGGTACTAACCTTTGTGCTTGATTCAATGAGAGGACAGGTGAACTTCCTTTGCTTCTTACTGAGCAATTATAGGCTCACGCAACATTTTCTTTCTATGGTGTAGGATGGGAAGAGGAAGGTCCGTTTTAGTTGGGCTTGCTGCGTGGATTGTTTTGCTGCTTTACCTGCTTACTTGCTTAGCTTTCTGTTTATTGTCCTTCCCTTCGGATGGAGTTAGACTATATAGTTTGATTTATGTTGTTGACGTATTCTGAGGATCCTTTGGATGTAGTGGTAGTTTGGTTTTGGATTTATTTTATTTAGGCCCTGCCGTGGGCAAGTACTATTTTATTCATACTTTGGATATTTTATGTAGTTGTTAGCTTCCGCATTTTGATCTATTAACTGAAAGTACATTATTACTTTTATTGGATAAGATTCCTTAGGGAATCGTATATTACTTGATAGAGCCGCATGTGAGACCTTAATCAAGGCGCTTGAGAGTTGTGACTTGGATTAAGGTACTCAGGATAGCGCATAGATTGCAACTAGACTAAAATCCTTACGGTGTTAGAGGTTGACATACCTTGGCTGAGTCCAAGGCTCTACTGTAGCATGTCTTGCATACCACATGTGCTATTAACGATGTTTCTTAAGGAGCAAGTGAATTGATCCCTATTTCCTTGCTATGTGAGATTAGGATAATCCTAGATTTGATCAACTTATACCCTTATTATCTTCAATCATGTTGTAAAGTTAAATCTGATGATCGCTACTCTAACTTACTTTCCTTTGGCCATGAACTATACGGTCTAACAGAGTTTTCTGGGAAAGCAGTTAGGTCGAAGCTAAATGGCATGAGGCTAGGGAAGATTATTTGGCATCACATTTAGAGAGATGATTCATAGAGATATGTTCTCATGTTTTAAAATTATCTTTTGATATTTGACATCGTTTACTTATATGTACCTGATATATATATATATATATATATATATGTAGTTTATATGAATTATTTTAAATGAGCACATTAACACGAATCTAGTAGTTGAGTATAGAGATCTCAACTTGTGCTTATGAGGAATTAGAAATACTCAACTCGATGTGATCAAATGAGTCTGGGGCATAGGCGAGATTTTTCAGTGTATCTTTATTTCAGTTTTATGGAACTTCATATGGAGTCGCTTGCCCATTACTTTGTGCTCGTAGGCCACATACTCAACGACCTGTATGATTAGCATCCATGATAGGAAGATAAGATATACATGAGAGAGATGCACACTTCGTGCTCACTATGGACTAGTGGAAAATGTTAGATTTTAGAGATGGGTCGACCCAGTTGGTTCAACCCGTTTGGGCCGACCCGGCTCCCCACTTAATGGGACGTCCATACTTGATTAGAATGTGGATGTGGATAACTCTCTCTTTATGGGATTAGACGATAAAGTCCTAAGAGGAGTTGAGTTGAGTATTCTATATGTAGAAGACGACTCCTCCCTACCCAAAATGTTACTATTCACGTTTTTAAAAATCCACCCCAAGAGAACTCTCTTTTCACTTCATCTCTTTTTCTTATAGAGATCTTGTTTTGCTATTAGGGTTCCATACAAAATCCTAAGTTAATTGAGTGTGAATTCATTGAATATGGTTCTACTAATCACATATTTCGACGTATGACATTTTCCGATTCGATAGAGATTTTCTACTGCAAATTCGAGTTCGTTTGCATCAAGATACGTGATCTGGGTCGGCTAAACCTTCACATACTCTTCATCTCTGAAAAATCACCTTAAACACGATTTAGGTCTATGCAATATTCTGAAACTAGACTTTAAACAAGTTACGTGGTCAGCCCGGTTTGGCTACTGGTCAACCCAAGTTGACCCTACCGATACTAGGAAATTAAAAATAAAAATAAAATAATAATAATAATAATAATGATAATAATAATAATGAAAAAAAAACTTGAAAATCAAAATGTATAAAAATAAATAAATAAATAAAAAGGAGAGTAGGTAGATTCAACCACCCATGTCCGAAATCGAAATGTGATTTCAAGTGATCTACTCGCGAAAAAACCACCTGATTGTCTGGCCAACTTGGTCCTTTCAATGATCCATTGGCTAAGAATTACAACTTCGCCATTATCAATCTCCAACAAATCTAATTGTTATCAGCGTTGAAAACCATCTAGATGAATACATATAAATTCAGTAGAGGTGAAAATTTTATCTAATCCGACGAACATTTGGGGCAAGTTGGGCTCATGCTTTTAATTTGAGAGATACATTAGAATTGTGGTTTTTAAACCTACCAATAAACGGTTGGGTTCAGATTTTTAACCCTTCAATCTATTGGATCATAATACCTAGACGGAGCCAGAAATTTTTTCTTGGGGGCCGTATCAAATCAGAAACAAAGAAAAAAAATTACTATAATGTGCCTAACCTATTTTAGCTAAGGTTTAATGTATCAGGATTGGGGATTGACTTAGTCTCAGTCGATCTCGATTCGGATCGAGTAAAAAAAGTGGATCACCTATTATTTTTTTAAATTAAAAATAAAATGGATTGGTCGGACCGGTGATACCGGTCACTGGACCAGTTCAGATCAATACCAATCTAGACCATCCAATTTATAAATTAAAAAAAAAAAAAAAAAAAAAAGAAAAAACATCGAATCGGTTGTATCAATCAACGGATTGGTTGTATCAGCTGGTCCGTACCGGTCTTGTCCAGAGCTTCACGATACAACAATTGTATTGTGGCTTCGGACTGGACCAGTCCTGGCCGATCTAGGTACGGACCGGCCGGTACGGTCAAGTCGATTGTTGAAACCTTGATTTTAGTTGCTCCAACATTAAGAAATTATGAAAGTAATTATGAATATTTAGTTTAAGATCGAACCCTCTGGATAGACATAATGAATAATATATTACATAAATAAACGTCATTAGAATGAGCATAATATATTTTTTATGTTATATTTTAATTTTATAATATTTTTAAAATTTCGTAAAGATTTAAGGCTTAAGAGAACCACTTCTATCATGTGACAAATATTTTTGAGTTGATTGAAATGGAATTCACTGTACACATGAACAATTGCGGTTCTCCAAATAATTTTTCAGTAATCTATCTTAATAGGTTTCTAACTCAATATTTTAAAAGGATGTTTTTAACATATTTTTAAAAGTAAGGTGTTTTTTGTAAACAAAAACACTTTAAATATGAAAAATAGAATATATAACAAATATTTTAAAAGGATGTTTTTAACATTTTTTAAAAGGTGTTTTTTGTAAACAAAAATACTTTAAATATGAAAAATAGAATATATAACAAATCATTTATTTTATTATTATTATTTGCTTTTTTTGAAGGTAAATAAAATTTATTATTTAATTAATGAAAAAGTAGATAATAAAAGTATAGCAAAACATAATATAAAAAGATTAAAGGAAGAAAAACAGAGAATTTATTATATGCACAAAATATAAATGTAGGGTATAAACAGATATATATAAAAATAAATAAGTATAGATCATAATTTTATTAAAACATATGCACAGAATGTAATGTTTAAAACCGCAAACAATTATTTATGAAAAGGGGTAAACCTGAAACTTTAAAAATTACATAATCTTAATTGTAATTTTTAAAAGGATAACACAGTAACCAAGCAAAACAAAACCTTAAGGGGGCCATTATGCAGCGCCACTCCATTCAAGATGAATTGAGTAGCAAATCTATAAGCTTTTCTCCCTGGCTCCGCCCTTGGTAATACCCAATTACATTCCAATGAGCACATGCAAGATGAATGCATGGCTCAGCAACCGGTACTGCCGTTCCGGCAACCGATTGGGCTGATCCAATTTTTTTTGGAGGACCATCTAACTTTTGGATCGGATCTGGATCGGCTGGGGCTGGTCCGATCCAAGATCCCGCTGCGCTTGTGCACACGCACACAAACACACACACAAACTATCAAATACAGTTAATATATATCAGCGTAACATAAAATGTGGTATATTAATAAGATTGTTTATTTTTTGATAATAGAAAAAAAAAAAAAAAAAAAAGAGGGCAGACCATCGGGAGGTTCGGGTTGGGATGAAATCCCATTACTACATACCTGATCCAACCCATTGCCAAGCCTGGGCTAAGAAAGTATAAGAGCATATGCACAGGCACACAATTTTCGCACGAAAGAAAAAAAGATTAAGAAGAAAGAGCAGAACATTAATACATGTGAATCTCAAATAGTACACAAGTTACTCAACAACTGCATACACATACAGCAAGAACATATCACCCTCAAATAGAAGCTTATACACAGTAATCAGTCGCATAGTATCATAAACTGATCTGGTGGACACGCATTTAATGATCTATGGCATAACAGATTTCATCTTAAGCTCATCACAGGCCATGGGGTCACCCCGACTGCAGGCAGTGAAGGTCGTATGATGGGGACACGCTTCACTACTGAAAATGCTTCATTAAGACGTGCAGCACGAGTCATGAACTGCGACACCTGCAGATTTTCAAGTTCAGACAACGAAGATAAAAGTGGTACACAAATTATTTCATGAATCACACATGTTCTTTCTTGGATGAGAATGGAAGCAACACAAATTTAATAGAAAAAGTTAAAACTAGAATAAGTTGAGGTTGGATTTCTAGAATAAGTAGCAAAATCAGTAAATAAAACTACTAAGCGAAACCCTGAATTGTTAAAGGAAGATTTCACTCATTACCATTGGTCTCATATATTGAAATAAATATTTCCGTAAAATGAAATTTTGCTTGGGAGGTGTAGAGAATTGTCATAGTAGTTAATAGTTCCTCCTCTTTCTTGCTGTGTAGAGAATTGTCCTACTACTATTTACCTCAATATCCCATCATTGTTGGTTATTTGATAGAATTTATGACAAGGAAAATCATCACAAAGCTTTAGGGAATAGATTTTTTATTTTTCCAATCACAACATATTTCAGTTAAAACTGTTTCTTAGTAAAGCATCTAAAGCTCGTTGATCTCAAGAAAGACCTATATGTAGTTTTCAGATATAAACAATAAAGCTGAAAGACCTCCATTGGCCTTCACTTTAATTTCCAAGACTAATGAAAAATGTTGAAATGTCTAACAGCAGAATGAGCAGAGAGAAAAATAAGCAACTCCATCTCCATCAGCAACCTCACAGGTTCCAGCAAAGTTTTCCTCAGAGATCAATATTGCTGAATCCCTGGTCAGACTAGAGATGGTCATATTTGGTGGGATGTGTGCTTTTGTGCAAAATGTGAAGCTTATCAACAGCAGCTTGAAGATGATCAACCTCCAAGGAGAAAGAAAATATCTTCCCAGCAAATCCTTCAAGAAAAATATCTGGCAGGTGATCCAAATGTTGGTTCGTTGGGGGAGCCATCTGGTAAGTTTGATTACTATGTCACCTACTCTCCCGAAAAGCCTCAACCCAAAACCTCCAGTCAACAACTCACTCCATCACTCCCTCCTTGTTAACAGAAGGCTTTATCACTCATCCATCATGAAACACCTCCATCTATACCTGAGATTTGTATCATTGATACCCCATCTCAGTTTCCACCTCTTGATGATTTTGAATGGCCTGAGTTACAAACCCGCCATGTATGGAAAATCAAGGATCCAGCTGGTCGTTCCTCTGATAGAAGCAAAAGACAAGTTACAGCAGCACTAAATTGGCAAGCTGAAAATGCTAATGCACAGTATCAGGCATTGCAAGAAATTTTGCAAAATCAGCTTCAAATGTCATCTTCAATGACATCCAGAATGACTTCTCTTGACCATTTAATTGCAGAGCTCAAATCAAAGATTATGATTCCTCACACAGATCTGACAGCCATAGCCATGACCGTAAAAGATTACATAGTCAGCAGTTCATTGATTAGCCAGAAGCATAGTGTAAAGGATCGGACGATCCCGGTCTGGATCGGCCGGTCCAACTCGGGATCGGCCAAGGACGAGCCGTGATCCTTAACCGATCCCAAAAAAATTAAAATAATAATGATTCGGACCGATTCCGAGACAGAACGGCCGATCCAACCGATCTGTAACGGAATCAGCGAGTCGGACCGAACGATCCAGTCTGGATCGTCCAGCTCATGCCTTCAAAAAAATTAAAAAACAAAAAAAGAAAAGTGGGAAGAATTTAGAAGCTTCTAGCTTCTTCTACATGTCCCGAGAGAGAGAGAGTAGCATCTGACTTTCTTCTAAAGAGAGAGAAACTTCTGGCTTATTCTATAGAGAGAGAGATCTGCTGCAACAATGGTGAATGGTGATGACGTGAGAGAGGGACAGAAATCTGCACAAACAGAGTGATCGCGGGCTTCCTTGCGATCAAGGTTCTGCAACAGTGGTGAATCTGGTGATGCTGTGAGAGAGATCGAGATCTGCTACAACGGAGTGATCTGCTGCAACAATGGTGATGCCGTGAGAGAGGGATAGAAATCTGCTGCAACAGAGTGGTCGCAGGCTTCCTTGCGATCAAGGTTCTACAACAGTGGTCAATCTGGTGATGCCGTGAGAGAGAGATCGAGATCTGCTACAACAGAGTGGTCAAGCTTCCTTGCGATCAAGGATTTGAGAGAGAGAGAGAGAGAGATTTCTGTACCTGCGAGGCTGCGATAGCGATCGAGAGAGAGAGGGAGGTTTTGCGGAGCAAGAGGGGTTCAAGACAAGAAAATGACTTGGGGTTCAAGACCGGTGGATTAAATAGATTTTTTTTTTTGGGCAGAAACTTAAACCACCAATTGGGATTATTTCGATTCTAATTGGTTGTTTTGTTGGATCGGTTTCGGATCGTCCGATCCAGAGTTGGATCGGCAATCCAACTCGGGATCGGACCAGGATGATCCCCGATCCGAACCGAGTCTTTAAACTATGGCAAGAAGGAATCTGAAAGAGACATCATATTGAGAACCAGCTCAGATCTCTTGAGGCTCAGCAAACGCAAAACCAACAACCTATGTCCTCATCCTTTTGTCCTTCCCTACCAGCTTCATTACAACCTAATACCATCTCCATCTCGCGATCCAACTCGGGATCGGACCAGGATGATCCCCGATCCGAACCGAGTCTTTAAACTATGGCAAGAAGGAATCTGAAAAAGACATCATCTTGAGAACCAGCTCAGATCTCTTGAGGCTCAGCAAAAGCAAAACCAACAACCTATGTCCTCATCCTTTTGTCCTTCCCTACCAGCTTCATTACAACCTAATACCATCTCCATCTCTACCATTACCCTCTGCACATCTTCAACCTTTTTCTCTCGTTCCCCCATCGCAAAGCTTGTTTTCTTCCTCATCATCATAGACTACTTATAAACCTCCATTACGGCCATCTCGTCCCTCCAAACCTTCCCCATCGACCAGACCGTCCACTTCTTCACAACCTACAACATCAAAATTACTTCCTCATCATCATAGACTACTTATAAACCTCCATTACGGCCATCTCGTCCCTCCAAACCTTCCCCATCGACCAGACCGTCCACTTCTTCACAACCTACAACATCAAAATTACCACCTAATATGTTCCCTCTTGAACCAATAGAAGATATAACTGCATCATCCACACTTCAACCTTCAAACTAGGGCTGTAAACGAGCCGAGCCGAGCTGAGTTTTTCCCAGCTCAGCTCGGGCTCATTAAAAGAATTTAAGCTCCGAGCCGAGTCAAGCTCGGCTCAGGCTCGTAAAAGCTCGGCACGTAAAAAGCTCGGCTCGTAAAAAAGCTCAGATTAGTACAAATGCATTAATATTATAGTTGATAATTATTATTATACGTAATATAATATGTTAACATGTGTGTCTAATATTAGTACATAATATAAGATATAGGAATATGAACGTATAATCTCGTATACAAACCGAGCCTACCCAAGCTCAAATCAAGCTTGTTAAAATAATGAGCTTTTTTCCGGGCTCAGGCTCAACTCACGAGCCAATCTATAGAGCTCAAGCTCAACTCATATGAGCCGAACCCAAGCTCGAGCCTGAGCCGAGCAAGCTCAGCTCGTTGACAGCCCTACTTCAAACCTCCCAACAGATCACCCAAACCCTATTTCCTCTTTTCTAAGGACTCACCACTACTACAACTTCTCCACCTTTATTAGAGGTCAACCCTTCTTCTGATTCTGAAGAAATCCTATTAGACACAGAAGACACCTCTTCCAATTCTTCTGGTGAAATTTTCATGCAGACTGGTGAACCTGTTGTTGAGGATCCTCCTGATCTCAATAACCTTGAACCAGCTCGACATCCAACAGATAACCGTCATGCTCCTACTGATCCCAAAAGTCTGTTCACTGTAGATGATATTCCTCCTTCTAAATGGCGAGCTCGAATTCTAGAGTTCTTTGCCTGGTGCAATTCTGAGCAGCAAACCACAGGAGCCTCCACACACCAAGTTTTCACTTATTTCTTTGGCCGTCTCAATGGTCGTTTACGAGATTGGTGGACAAATCTTGGTGAATACAGGTAACTCCAGGCTTTAGGATCTGCAACTTTTGCAGCATATTTTAATGCCATATATCTAGAACTATTAGGACCAAACACCCATTCCCAGTAGCAAGCTAGGGAAGAATTCCTGCGGATGAAATGCTGTTCTTTCAAGAAGAAAGATCTTGAAAAACATTTTGACAGATTGTCCCAACGATATTATCTGTGATCAATGGAATGGATGATGTCACTTTGAAGCAAGCCTTCTGGAATTCTCTTCCTGGACCATTGGGTGACGAAACTTCAAAATTAATTCACAATACTAGGGCTTCAATTTCTACCAGTTCTCTGAGTACTTTATTCCAAACTTCTTTACAAGCTCTTGAGAGGCTGCGCAACCAGTCCAAGTTCCTTAAACAAGTTGGAAAAAATGGGAAAGAAACTTGGTTCTGCATGTAAAAGAAAAGATCTCACCAAATGCAAATCTAACAAAGACTGCACTTGTGCTAGTAAGAAGAAGTCTCATTACAAGAAGTTTACAACCTAGGTGGATAGTCAAAGATTCAGAAGGAAGAAACGAAAATGGAGATTTTTGAGAAAGAAAAGATTCTGAGGCAAAAACTCTTCTAAGTGTTAGGTCTGTGGCAAAGGACATTTTGCAAAAAACTGTCCTAAGAAACAAAACAGCTCTAAACTCAGATAGCAAGATTATCTCTTAGTCGATTCTGGTTTTTCTGATCTAGAGTCGGTGTTCTCACTCGATGATGGGCCTACACTAGAATATGTTCTAACTATTGGTTTTACTGATAGTGAATTTGAAGCTCAGATGAGCAGACTGAAACTTTTGGTATTGACGGTGTGTATTCTGATCAACCAGAAATCCTTTTTTCTCTCAACCAACCTGTCCCATTTAACCCGTGTACCTTCTTCCTGAACCCTATGCCAAACCCATACCTGTCGTTGCTCTTTTTGATACAGGTGCCTCTACAACCATCCTCAACCCTAAACCTTTACCTTCGACCTATTGAAGACCTTAGTGTTAAGGATCGTCTGATCCAACTCGGGATCGGACCGGGGTGATCCCCGAGTTGATCCCGATACGGGAATAACCCAAAATGCCCCGACTCGGTCCGATCCCGAGTTGGATCACCCGATCCATCTCGGGATCGGACCGAGTCGGGTGTTTTTTTATTTTTTTTAAG
>JAUPMG010002525.1:0-16081 GCA_031762675.1 Pachysandra terminalis | reverse complement strand
CCAGAATTCTTAGTGGTTGCTCAGTATATGATAGATCTTCTCGAAGCTGGATCGGTTCATGATTGAGGATATGCTTCCCATCAGGCTTATACTTCCTCAACATTGACACATGAAAACATTATGCATGTTGGATAGCTGAGGAGGTAATGCTACCTTGTAATAGGGGTGGCAATGGGCTGGATGACCCGCCCGGCCCGTCAGCCCGACCAAGATTTAGGCGGGCTTGGGTAAGGGTTAGTAGCTCATAGGTCGGGCTGAAAATTATGGCCTGATTATTTTCTTGGACCGGGCTCGGATTTATATTAGATTAGCCCGGCTCGACCCGACCCAAGGATGTGAATACTGATAACAAGTAATATATAACTTTCACTTAAGCTCATCATCATCCTATGGTTGTGGTTTAGTTTGGTGAGAATCACATTCTGCCCGTGGAGACTTGGGTTCAATTCTTAGTAGCAATAAAGTAGTAATATTTTTGCTCCATTTGGGCAAACATGGGGGGGACTCAGGCTTGGCAAATGATACAGTAGGTGGGCTTGGGCAAACATTGTTAAGCTCGAAGCTCGAGCCGGGCTGGGCTCAGGCCAACAAAGTACTTTTATATTTAGAGTATGGCTCGGTCCGAGCCCGACCTAGCCCTGCCCGTTGCCACCCTTACAATGTAAGCAACCTTGCCAATTCTCTTTAGAACTTCAAATGGCCCAATGTATTGGGGAGTCAACTTTCCCTTTTTACCAAACCTCAGAACACCCTTAGAAGGAGATACTTTTAAGAATACATGATCGCTGACATGAAATTCCAAAGCCCTTCTTTTAGTGTCTACATAACTCTTTTGTCTGCTTTGGGCAATTTGTAGGTTATAACGAATCGCCTTTGTTTTGTCGACTGTTTCTTGGACTAGTTGTGATTCAAGTAACTTTCTTTCTCCTACCTCTTCCCAACATACTGGCAATCTGCACCTTCTCCCATACAACCCTTCATAAGATGCCATTTGAATACTTGCTTGGAAACTGTTGATGTAGGCACTCTCCATTAACAGTAGATGATCGTCTCCGTTTCCAGCAAAATCAATTGCACAGGCTCGCAGCATATCTTCTAAAATCTGAATGGTTCTTTCAGATTGTCCATCGGTTTGTGGATGAAATGTTGTGCTAAAATCCAGGTTAGTCCCAAGATTGTTTGTAAACTCTCCCAGAATCATAACATGAAATGTGGATCTCTATCTGACACAATAGACATTAGAATCCCGTGCAATCTAACAATCTCTTGAACATATAATCTGGCTAAAACCACTAGTGAATAAGTCATCTTAATAGCCAAAAAGTGTGATGACTTAGTCAACTGATCAACAATCACCCACACAGCATCATGATTGCTTCTAGTTCGGGGCAGTCCAGAAACGGAATCCATAGTAATGTGTTCCCATTTCCACTCGGGAATTGGTAAAGGCTATAACAGACCTGCTGGTCTTTGACACGACACTTTGCCACTAATTGAGCAATGTCTCGCTTCATGTTAATCCACCAATAGGATTTCTTCAAATTTTGATACATCTTCGTATTTCCAGGATGCACTGTATACCGGGAATGATGTGCCTCATCTAAAATTGTCTGCCTTAGTTCTGAATCACTTGGAAGTTGGAACACAAAGTCTACCTCAATACCTCAGTATCCCATTAGCTTTCATCTCAAAGTCTGGTTGTTTGCCTTCTTTTATCGTCGCTGTAATTCTAACTAATTCGAGATCATTGGGCTGAGCTTCCTTAATCTTCTAAAGTAATATAGGCTGCACTGCAATATTAGCCATCAGAATTCCAGTTTTACCCATATAGAATTCAGGCCTCATATCCCTGATTTCTTCAATCATCTTCCATTCATTAATCATCAAATGAGATAAGAATCCTGACGATTTCCTACTCAAAGCATCTGCCACGACATTTGCCTTACCAGGATGATATGGAATGTCGTAGTTATAATCCGTCAGCAAATCTATCCATCTTCTTTGTCTTATGTTTAACTCCTACCGAGAACAAAGATATTTTAGACTTTTATGATCAGTAAAAACCTCAAATGTCTCACCATATACATAATGCCTCCATATTTTTAAGGCAAATACTATTGTGGCTAATTCTAGATCACGAGTTGGATAGTTTTGTTCATGTGCCTTTAATTGTCGAAATGCATATGCAATTACCTTCCCATACTACATCAAAACACAACCCGGACCTCTATAAGATGCATCACTGTATATTACCATGCCTTCCGGTCCTTTAGTGTCACAACCCACCCCATCTGACACAATATTGTCCGCTTTTGGCTCACCCGAATCAGACTTCCCAAGGGGTCACCCATCCTGGTACTACTCCCTCCCAAGCACGCTTAACTGCGGAGTTCTGATTAGGTTCACGGCCATCACGGCTTTAAAACGCGTTATGTCATAGTAGGGTGTGAATATACATATAAGTACATCACCTTCATCAGCCCAGGCGATGTGGGATTGTCCAACCAGTAGCCTGCCAGCATCCGTAGCCTGCCAACCCCTTAGGCCCGCCCACGAGACACCCGCCCACATAGGTCACCACATTTAGGGATAGTCAATATAGGGGCGGGAGTTAATCTGATCTTCCAACTCTTGAAAACTAGATTCACAATCCTCTGTCCATTCAGACTTCACCTCTTTTCAAGTCAACCGAGTGAGTGGAGTTGCTATACAAGAAAAACCCTCTACGAATCTCCTGTAATAGCCAGTTAAACCCAAAAAACTCTGGATTTTTGTGACATTACTCGGTCTATTCCAGTTCATCACTGTCTCAATCATAGCAGGATCAACTAAAATACCATCTTTGGAAATTACATGTCCCAAAAATGATATCTGCTCCAACCAAAATTCACATTTACTCAGCTTCACATACAACTTATTTTCCCTCAACACTTGAAGTACAATCCTCAAATGCTTTTCATGATCACATTGGCTAGGGGAGTAAATTAAGATGTCCTCAATAAACACAACTACGAAGCTGTCTAAATATGGCTTAAAACCCGATTCACCAGATCCATAAATGCTGTGAGTGCATTAGTTAGCCCAAAAGGCATATCTAGGAATTCATAATGACCGTATCTTGTTCTATATGTCTTTGTTATATCATCGCCCTTCACCTTTAATTGATGATAACCCGATTTGTGGTCAATTTTGGAGAATATCTGTGCCCCTTGTAATTGATCAAATAGATCGTCAATCCTTGGCAGTGGATATTTGTTATTCACTGTTACTTTGTTCAACTATCTATAATCAATACACAGTCCCATGGTTCCATCTTTCTTCTTTACAAATAACACTGGTGCATCCTAAGGCGATACACTAGGTCTGATAAACCCTTTGTCCAACAACTCTTGCAATTGCTTCTTGAGTTCTTGAAGCTCTATAGGTGCCATGGTTCCATCTTTCTTCTTTACAAATAACACTAGTGCACCCTAGGGAGATACACTAGGTCTGATACACCCTTTGTCCAACAACTCTTGCAATTGCTTCTTGAGTTCTTGAAGCTCTATAGGTGCCATTCGGTAAGGGATTCTATAAATCAGAGTTGTTCCCGAAACTAAATCAATGGAGAATTCAATTTCTGTCAGAGGATAATCCCACTAACTCCTTAAGGAATACATCTGGAAACTCCTGAACAATAGGAATTTCTTCTAACTTGGCTTTCTTTTGCTTTTCCCTCACATATGCAAGGAAAGCTTGGCATCCCTACTGTAAGAGACAATCCCGAATAGCTGATATCAAATGAGGTGGGGAATCGTCTCCGATGCCCTCAAAATAGAATGGGGGTTGGTTTGGAATTCTAAAGGTAACAATCTCAGTAACCACATTGGCATGATATGTAGAATAACGAATTCATGCCTAAGATTACATCAAAGTCATTGATCTCTCGATAAAGAAAATCTATTAGTAACTCTTTTTCTCCTATCAATATAACACATGAACTATATACTAAATCAGTAATCAAAGAGTCTCCAAGAGGTGTGGCCACTGTCAGAACAAAGTCTAAGGGTTCAGGTTAATGCTAGACTAGAAAAATGTGGAGATACAAATGAGTGTGTGGATCCAGGATCAATCAATACTTGAGCCAATTTCTGAAAAATATAAAAGAGCACCTCTAACCAAGGATGGAGATGCGTGCACAGCCTGTTGTGTCATGGCAAAGACCCTACCCTGGGTTCTCGGCCTCTGAGCATTTCCCTCTGGCCTTGGCATTTGTTGTTGTGACTGTATCTCAACTCTCGGCCTCTTTGTCGCTCTTTCAAACTCTGACCTATGCTGTTCATATGTAGCTATAGGCCTGTTCTCTCTCTTCTGGTCACACATCCTCAGAAAATCCATGTAGTCCTCTACTATATGTGCTCGATCTACAATCACATTACAAGTTCTCAATTTCAAAGCTGACAACTTTGTTTTGATCATTGGTTTCAGGTCCCTTTCAAATATTTTATCCCTGGCCCCTCATCATTTCATTTCCTGCCGTGTGTGGAGTGAATCGTGACAACTCAGAACTTGGCCTCTTATTGGGCTACTGCCTTCTCTTCTTGCACAAGATCTAGAAACTCCATCTCCTTCTGGTCTCGCACACTGTCTGGAAAATATTTCTCATAAAATACTTCTAAAAGGGCCTCCCATTTCCATATTGTACCAACAGGTGATGTCCTTTTCACTGTCTTCTACTAGTGTTCAACCTCTCCTTCTATCTAACACAAACGCTGCTAATGGAATTCTCCTTTCATCCATACATCCCAACACATCAAATATCTTTTCAACTCCCATTACCCATCGTTCAGCTTCTAGGGGATCTGGCACACCTCTAAACACAGGTGGATTGAGCTTTTTGAAATGCTCTACTTCATTGTTATAAGGATCAACTGCTGGCCTTGGTGCATTTTGATTATTCTACACTACTACTTGATGTTGTAGGACAACAGTCATCCCCACTAGACCTTTAAGTATCTCATCCATTTAATTTGAATTTGAGGTAGAACCTTTCCTCGTATACATTACTCTCATATCGACAACAAGACAAGGTTCAGAATACAGTTACCTAGGAAGGAAGTCCTAAGAATCACAGCCCTAATGTCATTCTAGAGTGATCCTATGCTCTGATACCATAATTGTCATGACCCGAAATATTTAACTTCGGACCATGACGAATCATGTACAAACCAAACAGATATCTGGTGATTAAACCATTCATAACCTGTTTAACGGTTACATCAGAGTATACTATACAACGGAAATAAGAAAACTAAAATTTTATTCTAATAAGATGCCTATAACTTATAAAGAACTAAAACTATAGAATATGTATATATATATATTATTACAATACCAAAACATAAATTATTTTCTCATTCTTACTCTATCAATCTCTCTATCTAACTCACAACAAGCATATGTGCTCCTCGATGACCTCTCGTACTTGTGCCTCAAGCTCCTTTTCTAACTCTTCGTCGTCTTCTAAAAACAAAACATTTTAATGTGAATTGAATCTCAGTAAGTAATAAACAAAATTCTACGATAAATTGAAACAGTTTATTAAACGTGTATCAATAAAATCACATATCAAAGACTGTCAAAATATGTTTTCTTTTCTTTCAAATCATGTATGCACAATCATATAGTGTTAGCAAATTCCATTCTCACTTATATCACATATAGCTTACATAGTGGGCCAACTATGTAAAACTAGAGATACACTGTAGGATTAGAATTTAGACAACTATTAGCATTCTAGACATGTTAACTAATAAAATATAGTGAAAAAAATCTGGGACAGGCTTATAGCTGTCCAGGCTACTCTATAGCTAAGGGCACGGATGTAGTGATGCTACCTCAGGTGATAGTCATCTTACAAGCTAGACTTACCAGCCCAACGGCTCACAGTAACATGTCTGTATCATATTAAGAGTCAGTATAGTTAGTACACTCATATAGAGTCAGTATGCGAACTCATTGATCAGATGAGCCACATTGATAACTTGTACAAGGACCAGTCAGTCGCATATGCCTGTCGGCTAGTAGTTGCATCTCAATAGAAACACATAAAATCACATCCAGATACAGATATACATTTCATCATCTTTCCAGTTCAGTCATGTCATATTTAGTTAGTCATGTTCTTCTCAGTCGTAACATATCATAACCAATGCTTTCATAACATATGAGTTGCTATTTCATATGCATGTTATCTCATTAATTTTCATAGATACATATACTTTGGTTTCAAAACAAGATGACAAATTTAACGTAAAACCCTATGCAAAAGCTCCTTTGATACCTTCGAATCATTAATTAGAAACCTTAGAAAATCACCCAATTAAATCAAAAATCAAATGCTTAATATCTTGTAAAAGCTTCCTTTAAAACTCTCAAATCAGTACTTAGAAACCTTAGAAAATTATCGAATTGAATAAAAAATCAAATGTTTTTAATATGGTGTAAAACCGTAGTCGTCAGCAAACCGAACCCTCAAGAGTTTCTGCAGTCAACATGTTTTCTCAACCATACTTAATCACATCTTTGCTTTAGTGTTTAACCTATATCCCTTTATACAATTCACTATCAAACATATAATTTAAGTAGTAATTAAATACAATTCAAAATACCTAATTATAACTTAACAATTAACATATGCATTAGAGAACAAGTAAAATCTATTATACTTAAAACTAAATCTGAAATAACTAAATTAACATCAATTTTATAGATATCAGTTGCTACACAAGTGAGCATTTTTCTGAAATCTCATACAGGGCATAAGAAATATCTGAAATCATGGAGGTAATACAAAAACATTCATGGTTAATACTTACATGTAACCAGATTTCTTCCAACAGATTAGTAGATTACTTATTTCTTATCTAGTACAAACTTGTGCACTTATTTGTTTTTACTAATTAAATACTTAGTCTTTAATATTTACTAATTACTAACTTAATTACTAATTAAGTGTACTTTTATTAACCTAATTTTAAACTTAGTTAATCTAGGTTAGTATAAACTTTATCCTAATTGGACATTTTTCCCATTACTACCACTTCTCTTGCCACATGTCGCCTCTAAAATATATCTCCTTTGACTACCATTGGATGGCATTCCTTAAATTCTTAAATTAAACTTTGACTTTGCTTTAAGGTTTATTTATAGGTATGCCATTGATATAATGACCTCTATATCCCTATGTTAAGGTGTATCCGACCTCTAGGTTAGCCATACATTCCAACCAATCAATTGTGCACATCTTCATGCTTAACCACTTAATTAAGTTTAAGGGTCAATTGATCAATATTAAGTATCATTAGTTAATTACATTACTATATATACACATTTACACACGTTAAAAATATATATATTAACCTGATTAAGCATTATGTTAAACACTTAAATACTCTAAATCATAATTAATATTTAATTAAATTTCAGATCACTACATGATTTCTCATTCTCATGACGGCTTGCTCCTTTTTGTTGCTTATTTTCTTTGTTCTTATTTTGACTTTCACGTCTGATTCATAATGATAGTTTTGTTTATAGTTTGCTGACGGAGATGGGTGGGGAATGTTTTCTCCTCTCTTTTGGATTTCTGCCCCCTGCATGTGCTGAATGAATTCCAATGATTAGGTCCGCAACATGTGTTGTAAATTGCAGAGAAGCAATTGCGGAGGTAATGATCCGATATCTCCCACTTCTTATGTGTCTGAGAAAATTCATGAATGAACTCTTGTTGAAAAACTTGAGTAGCAGCTATACTTGCGGTGTTATATTAATCTCTAGGAGAATTCTACTATGTGGGTTTAAATGGGGTCTTAAAGATAGAGACGTAGGTAAGAATAGAGACTCAAGTAATGATAATGGTTATCAATTGTTTGAGGGATTTCACAATCAGAATGTAAGTGCTAAACTCTAATGTTAGTTCAAGTCAAATGAGTTACTGCAAAGTTGCTTTCTGAAATTTAATTATATTGCTGTGAGAGGGAGAATAATGTGCTTTCTATTTGGTAAGTGTGAGAAAAGTGTTTGATGGGATGCCAAAGAAGGATCTTGTTCTCCGAATACTGTAATTGTGTGTATTGCTGAAAGGGATGTGCAAAGCAGCTTTAAGTATGGTTAGGGGGATGCGAGCTTCTAATTTAAAGCCTGATTCTGTTTTTTCTTTAGAGCCGAAAGTTCCTGTGCTGCTGGTGAATCTAGATCATGGACCACCAAGCTGTTAATTACTCTGACAGGTTTTTCTATCAGAAAAACGTAAATTAAGTCTGGTTTCGCCAAGATTTCTTAAATACAGATTATGTTTGAATCCAAGATTTCTTAAATGCAAATTAAGGTTGGTTTCACCAAGATTTCTTAAATACGGCCTTATTAAATTATGTTCAAGTGAAGTCTTTTTTTTTCTGCTGAAAGGCCAAAATCAATTGAAAACATTGTTGGTTAGGGCCATTTAAAATGGATCTCATGTGGCATATCATTCATAAGGCCATGTTTAGATTTTCACTTAAAATCTGATTTAGAAGATATAGCCTTTTCAATTAGTTACCTTATATTCAATCAAAAGAATATTATGATGAATGCTTTATAAAAATAGGAAAAAAATATTACTTAATGATTTGGGTACTTACTTACCGATAACTACAAAACACTTGCATAGGAGGAAGGAATGCTATTTAGTTCTCACTTCTAAATATTTTGTTTCGTCATGGGGATTCATAATATATATATTTTTTGTCATGTCGAGATTAATTGCCATTACAATTTCTAAATACTTTTCTAGAATTCTTTACTATTTCTTTAGCACTTATGTGAGTGAAACTTGAAGTAACATCTAGGCTTGATCTATTTTAGTTGGTTTTATCAACTGTTTATGTTATTTTAGAAGAGAAAAGGTGACGACTTCTGCATTTTGGTTCTTTCAATCTTTCATTTATTATTATTATTTTTATTTTTTTACAATTCTAGGATACATCATACATCATTTACAGTTTTATGATTTATTCATCATGTTTTACCATTCTCTATGACTCTCTTTGAATTCTATATGGCTCTCCTTGAATAATGATATATTCAGTTTAATCCTGTTTAGAAAGCAATAAGTTTACCTCCATGGATTCCCTTTGCTCAAGGCCTGGAGTTTTGGAATATATAAGCGTTAATGTAAATGCATTGGCTGTTGAAGAGTTAAGTGTGTTTGAATATTTGCATTTTAAGGAAGAACTTGTGGATGGAAGGTATCTTGGAGCTCGGAACTACTATTGTTTGTATGTTCTATAGTTTTTTTTTCCCCTTTGTTACTGAGATATTTACTTACCACAAAGTTCTTGCTCTTATGCACAGCTGCAATTTAACACCACTACAAGGGCAATGTTTTTGCTTCCCCCCTCCCAAAATGATAAACTTTTTTTAGAAGTCATCGATACAGGTTCAGTATAGTAAATTGGTAATGCTTAGTTCTATTCTTCATACAATGATGCTGAATGACAGAATTCACAACCTAAATGCTCTCCCATGTTTTAATGAAGACAGGAATACCTATCTACAGTTCCTTCAGATACACCATACTCTGAATTTGATCACAGGTTCCAAGAGATTGGTTTGGATCTACTTTCTTTTTTTAAAAATAACTTTATTGTTCTTTATTTTGTAGTTAACGTTTTAACTTCAAGCTGTTGCAAAGTATGCACCTTCAGTTCTTTGTCATTTTTTGGGCTGTTTAACCAGATTAATGGTCTTGTTAATGATTCTTATTCATCCCAATTTTTTTGATGCCACAGCCCAAACAAAAATCTTTCTTTTGATCCACAGGACATAGCCACGATCCCCAATCCCCTAGGCTCGAGGCCGAGGTAAGGCCAGGGTGTCAATGAAAAGCGCTCTTTCTGGGCTTCTTGCGAGATTTGATAACCCGCTACTAATTCTTCCTCTGCTTCTGGTAAATCAAAAAGTAATCTCTCACATTCCGCTAAGGAAGAAATTATAAAAACAATAAACCCTATAGGTTGACGCCACAAATTCCATCCCCCAAAACCATATTTTGACTGCATCTCAACTATATCAACTGTACTGAAACCAGGTTTTTGTTTGGTTCAGAGTTTATGAAAGAAGTAACGTATTAGTCCTACTGTAGCCATTTTTTTTTCTTCCTTTGCTTCTGAAATAGAATTAAGACTCGTGGTAACCATTCGAGCGTTTTCCTGGATCCATCTGCAATTAGAAAGATGTGACCTTGTTTCTTAAAGTGAGAGCAGGGATCTTCTCATAGATTCGTTTTTGCCATTGACTGTCCAAGCCCCCATAGACGATCTAGAAGTTCTTTCTCAAGATTTCTCTCAGCACAAACTTGTGCTAGATAAAGATGGTTGTAGATCAGGCTTCGTAGGATTTTCGATTGATCATTAAGCCTGTGTCTTTACTACAGAAACTTGAAAACAGTGAGCATTCTGAGTGATTATAAAGGCTTGCCCATTCTGTCATTAAAGGTCTAATTTTCTGTTTATCTTCTAAATATGTTACTAAAATCCTTAGCCTGTTAAACAGATGTCACACTTACCATCCTCCATTGTTCCATTTGCAGATCTCACAAAGAAAGATTAGCAACTTTGAAAAGTTCCTATATTCTTGGTATTTAATTTTCTCTCTTCTTCCCTATCTTAAACTGAAACAACCTGAGAATTTTAATTTAATCTAAGGTTAAAAAGGTAATTTAATAAAACCTAATTAAGTTCAATATAAATATTAAGTAATTAAGACACAAGTTATGGAATTGGAGTATAATCTAATAAGTCTAAACTAAAAATGTTATAACTAAGAATAAGGTTAAGATGGTAATTTGAACTAACATGAACTTATTTGAAACCATAAGTTAAACTGAACCTATAAGCTATTTTCGAACTCCTAAGCTTATATAACTTAATAAGCTATGTTGCACAGGTACGGGTACGTGTGTCGGAGTCTGACACAGATACGAGGTGTCGAATTCGGCAAACCATATAAAATAGGATTCGAGGACACGGCATTATATTTAAATTTTTATTTTTTTTAAATAATTTCTTCTTCTTCTATCTTCTTCTTCTTTGGACACAGTTATATATTTAAATTTTTTTTCTTAAATAATTTCTTCCTTCTTCTTTCTTATTTCTTTCTTCTTCTTCTTCTTCTTCTTCTTTCTTTCTTCTTCTTCTTCTTCTTTGGACACGGCCATGGACACAGCATTGGGCGTGTCCACGGAGTGTCGGTGTCCGAATCTGTGTCCATACGTATGGACACGGGATTCGGCAGGCTGAGGCAAGTGTCCATGTAACATGGTTAATAAGCAATTGGCTTAATTAATGTATTTAGACTTTTAAGAAACTTAACTAATTAATAAGGACTTATAAGTAATTAGTCGATGTATTTCTTAGTCAACAGTTTGACTTGGTCAACAATTGGACTTGCTGACTAGGCCTAAATCAGAAAATAGAGATTTAGATAAGTACTAATAATAATAATAATAATAATAATAATAATAAGATATAAACCGAAGTCTAATATAAATCAAATAGGAATACAAAAGTCCTCTAGAAGCTTTATCATTAAATAAACAACCTTAGAATCAGAATCCTAGAAGTATTATAAAACCTAGATTTCCCTAAAGTACAACAACTCCTAATCATAAACCATTACCTCTAGATCCTTATAAATAAGAAAGTTACTTAGAGATCCAAACCATCCTAAAGATAACCAAATTCGTGGAGAAGCCCTAGAATGAGAAGATAAGCCTAGAAAATACAAGAAAGAAAAAGAAGAAACCCTAGGAGAATTCTACAGCAAATCTAAGTGAGTTTTCTTTCGATGTCCTGCGTATTTACTTCTATTTTAATGTTATGACCATGGGAAAGATATGTTTGATTGTGTTAACCCTTTTCCCATGATCCTACTAGTAAAACCTGTAAATATTGATAAACCAAATCTCTGTACACATGCATGCACAAGCAAAGAAAACTAACCCAGAAATTGACCAACTTGAATCCCAAGAACCCTTTTATTATTTGTATAGGCTTGATCCAATGACCTAAAACTAGTTTTCGAATCACCTTTGAGATACAAGAACCCTATGAGAGAAATCCCAATAGAAAAATACCCAGATCGTGCTTCGGCGTACCAACTCTGTACACCGAATGCACGCCGAGCCATATATATAGATGTTTGCTCCCTGGTTTGTTCACTGAGACTGAACTCGGCGTACCGTGAGTACACCGAGCGTCTCAGTAGGCATTTTAAGCCCCTGGATAGTACACCAAGACTGAACTTGGCGTACCTAGAGTACACCGAGCCTTATTGAAGGACCAACACCCAGAAGACTTAGAAGTCCTCATACTGAGCTCGGCTGTGTTTGCAGGGTGATCTATCGGAAGCATTTAAGCTTAAGATTATATTGGTTTGCAAGGGAATTTATCCTGATCTATTAAGAATTAACATATAGCTCTCTTATTTCGGGCTTGGCTAAGAAAGGCCTCATGATTGAAGCAAAACAGGTTTTTGAGGATATGTTGGAAAGGGAAATAATTCTTCAGTTTATGGTCTTCTGATCAGAGGCCATCTTAAGCAGATATAGAGCTGCAATTTGAATTTTGCATGATGAGAAGAGAAAGAAAGGATTCCTCATACCATGAACCACAACAGATGGGTTGAAGTAATTTATGACATTATACCTTTTTAAGTCGGGCATATAAGAAATCTCCCCCCAACTGGATCCCATTACAGACCTTTTTGGTTGAGCTTGCTCTAAAGTTCATAAGGAGAGATGATCAATTTGTCAGGTGATGTTACTAATGGCTACTTGAAATTGCATATTCATGTTTATGTGAGTAAATCCATCATTTGCATGTCTATAGCTGATGGGTGTTTGCCACAAGATGTGAATCAGTGTACTAGACCATCATAGTTAAGTGTGTGATAGACTAATGTGGTATTTTTTGTGATGCAACGTAAAGGTGGTATGCTCCTGGTGGTTCTGTCACATTGTTAGTGTAGTGCAAAAGAAATGGAGTATACTGATTTTTAGTTAGTGATAGCCCTGAAAGAAATCTTGTCAATTTTCACCATTAGCTAACAGATGCAAGAATTGGTTGGCTGATGCATTTTGAGAATGGATGGGATCATGGAACAAATCATTTCACATCTACACTTATATGAATGTGCATGTGCTGAAAATTGGATAGTTTTAGATGTGCTTGATAGTATGGAGATCAATGTACGTAATTTCTACATATACCGAATTAGTATAGATTCATTCATGAGACTGGAGACTCAGGCACATATTTTGTATGCGAAGTAAAATCAAATCATATGACTAACCGAAGAAAAATACAGGATGCATTATTTAGAGGATAACAAGCTCTAACTAGCAGTTGGCATTGATGGAATCGAAATATTATAGCACTATGGAAGTATAAGAGAACTTACTTCGTGGTTGGTTGGATTTTCCTAACACTTGATTAAAACAAGTTTATATATTCATTGGTACTGGTTTTTGCTAGTTGTATATGGAACAAAAAATAGATGTGCTAATGGAAATGCTTCTATTTATGGAAGGTTGATAGGTTCAAGAGAATTACTTTATTTGCTTTTACAAATTCAAGTTCAATCTGAAGTTTATGTAAATATTTTTTGATGTGTCTTGTATGTTGTCACCTTTTTTTGCTTCGTATGGTTTGCCAAATCTGTTAATAACAATTCATGGTTAATTAAATTAGATTAAACATCTAGCTCTCTTTCATCCTTTTTTAGTTCCTGTTTGGAGTTTTAAACCTTACAGTTGAACCAGTTTCCCACCTCTCCATCTCAACAGTCTTTAAAACTTGGGATATGGCTCAAAACATGGATAGCATGTAACCCACACTAGTTTGTCTTGAAACTGGTTTTGTTAGTGATGCTTTGGTCAACATGGTTCTCTACATGGCCTTAAAAATTGTTACTTTAATCCTTGATCCAAACTAGGGATGACTATCAACCCAAAGTAGAACGAGATTGATGCGTGTAACCGATCAGCCCAACTCATATCAAACTTACTCTTTATCTTCCCAACAAAGAACTGAATAAGACCAATTCTTAGAACAGACTCTTACATCAAGGCTTTTAATTGAAAATAATTATGTATTAAAAATCTATGTGCAGGGTATATATTATGTATATATGAAGGTTGGTTTTCGGGTTGGGTTGGTACACCTAAAGCATAAACCGGAGCAAACGAGGAGGTGAGGAGGAGATTGGCGCAACCCATGCATCCTCCCGCCACTGCAAAGGAGGAGGATGACGACATCTCTTACCTTCCTGAGTGTATAACAGATTCAGATAAAGCAATCTATAGAGTTGCTTGGCGTGCCTCCATGCAGTCTGAATGGGAGAGAAGAGAGGCCGAGAGATATAGGCTTCATAGGGGAGGGACTTCAGGAGCTGGGCCTTCAGCTTCAGCTTCCGGATCGGGACATGGGTCTACGAGATCTGGTGCTAGGACAGGCACAATCTCAGATTTTTTTCCACGATCCCAGCCTTTTAGCAGTATGTCAGATCCACCCATTGATCCTTCGTTGTATAAATCTACAGATGGTAGACAGAAGAGGTTAAAGGATGTGTGGAGTGGAGTCAATGTGCAAAATAAAATGGAAAAAATTATTTCAAGGTTCTTCATTTTCAGCCACATCCCAGCTAACGCAGCAGCCTCTCCTCATTTTAAGAACATGATAGATGTTCAGGATGCCGGGAGAGTGGTGCCCCCCACCCTTTATGAGATTATGGGCAAATACTTAGATGATGAATATGGAGAGATCAAAGAATACATCGACAGTTTGAGGACACATTGGGATGAATTTGGAGCGACTATTATGGCTAATGGATGGATGGGACCCACAGAGTTATCAATCATTAACTTTATGATTTATTGCAAGGGAAGAGCAGTGTTTATGAAATCTGTTGATGCATTTGATGAAAAGATAAAGAGTGCAACGTACATTGCTGGTCTTATAAGAGGTATTATTAATGAGGTGGGCCTGCAGAATATCATACAAATAGTCACGGATAATGGGAGCAATTTTAAGGCAGCTGGTCAGATGATGTAGAGGGAATACAACTTGTATTGGACCCCATGTGTTGCTCATTGCATTGGTTTGATACTGGAGGAGATTGCACACCGACCGACAGTACTGAGTGTTAGCGGATGCCCGGGCGTTGATGACGTTTGTCTACAATTATTCTTACGTCTTTGCAAAGATGAGAGATATGTGGTGGTGACATAATGAGACCAGGTATTACACGTTTTGCCACCAATTACATTGCATTGGAGAGTATTTTAGGGCACAGAGAAGGATTGAGAAAACTCTTTACTGGAGAAGCTTGGAGTAGCTATTTTCTTAGTAAAACTGATCTTGGCCATAAAATAGAGGATATTGTTCTACGTAATGAATTTTGGGATAAGGTCCGTGATTTTGTGGCTACGTTAAAGCCCATTTATTGAGTATTGAGGGCAGTAGATACGGAAGCATATCCTACCATGGGATCCATATATGAGTACATGAGGATTATGAAAGAGCAGACTAGGGCTGCTAGCTCAAAATCATACAGATGGATCCATACGATTATTGATAATCGTTGGTACAAGATACTAGACCATCCTCTTCACAGCGCAGGTCAGTAAGTTTTATTATTATTGCTAAGATTCTAAAGCTTAATGAGTACTATTCTTTAGTTTTTTTTAATCATGTTTTTTCATGAAGCCCAGCATACTTCTTGAATCCCAAGTATCACTACACTCATTGATTGGGATCAATACCCGATATGCTTAATGCTGTGCATGAAGTATATGAAAAGCTGGAACCTAATTCCACGGGGAGGGTGATTTTGGAAATGAGGTAACAACCAAGGTTTACGATGTCGATGTCTCCTGGAATATCGCCAGGTGACTTCGGCGACATGGTGTAAAGAGGGGGAAATGTGGGAAACCATGGGTTTTTGATGGATTTTTGGCCCCAAACTTTAAATATGTCTAATTAAGGCCTAAATGCATCCAAAT
>JAUPMG010002515.1:0-16082 GCA_031762675.1 Pachysandra terminalis | reverse complement strand
GTATTATAAAAATATTATTAAAATTTAAAAATAATATTTATTTTAGTGCTTATGAAAGTTTAGGGGTAAAATAGATATTTTAAAAATATTATTAAAGTTGTAAAATAGGTTAACGCATAAGAGCTTAGGAGAAGCTGCTCTCCTTATGGGTAGCCTTCCTCTAGTGCTTAAGCGCTATCAAACACATATTTAGTTTTAAAACGTGCTTATATAAGCTATAAGCTGCAATAAGTACTTATAGAAGCCGGGCCAAACGTAGCCTAAAGATGTCACTCTAAAAGTTTTACTAATGTTCAAAAGCCCCCAGCCTAAAGATGTCACTCTAAAAGTTTTACTAATGTTCAAAAGCAACTCTTGTATAACTTAAACTGATGGCCTATTCTCGCATTACTGATGGGTTGTTTTCTTCCGCTCCTTATGGGGAAGAACTTTCCCATTCCATGTTGTTACATAGGCTTATGATTTAAAAATGTGCTTTAATAAGTTAGAATTAAGAATAAGCACTCAATTATGTGGTGCCAAACGTAGTCCAAATGTTATCTAGATCTGAAAAAACCATGATGATAAACAAGAGTGGAGGTAGAAAATACTTCTCGGGAGGGCCAAACTAGATCAAAAAATGACAACAAAAAAAAGCACTATAATGTATCTCATAAGATTAATTTAGTAATTAAAACACTATAAAAAACCAAAGGCACCTTCTAAAACAAAAACTATAAATAAACAAATTTAATTCTAACTCAAAGGCTTCATGATAGTATAAAACTCTTCTAATTTTTTAAAGATAATCTACAGGAAATTAAATACCTCCTAAATATAATTGTAATTAAAAAAATTAATTTAACAACTAAAGGTATTATTTTTTTTTAAATTACATTGAAAATCAAACTCTGTGTGCACTAATGTGTTGCATATTTTCAAAATAAAGCTTGGCTTTTGTTTTGATTTAGAAAGCCTATTTTGTTTGTGAAGTCTCTTGTCCCACATCGGTTAGCTGCAAGAAAAGATAAGATTTTATATAAGGTGAGCTCTCTTTTGGTTATGTGTTTAAAAGCAAAGGGAATGATAAATCTCGCATGCGCAAGGGCGCTTGAGGCGCAATGGGCGCTTTGTCTTTCCTTTTAAAGTGTGGCCCACCCGGTTGGATCGAGTTGATTGGTTTGGTCTGATGGTTCGACCATTCTGGTTTTGGTTGTTGATCTTGCAATCGGACACACCTGATCGATCCAAGAGATCTGGACCGTCAGATGACGCGTCTGATCGTGTAACACGATCGGGACCATTCGTTCAGGTTACACCTGATCAAAGAGGTGTTAACCTAACAGGTATCTTTACATGGATTAGATCCTGACCGTAGGATCTTGGTTGCACCTTATGGATGATGGGTGAAAAGGTACATGACCTTTCAAGATTGATCCAAACCGTTGGATCAACATCGTGCCTATTGGTGAACAGACACATGTAAGTCTATAAATAGACTACAGATCCAGATCATTCGAATCATTCCATAGCATCCAGATTCAGTCTAGAATCAACCTAGTTCAGATCTGACGGTGCCAGCTAGCCCTATATTCAATCTAGTCTAGATCTGATTAAGAGAGAGAGACTATTACTACATCAAGGCTTTCGATCACGTGATTGGCATCATCAGTCCTGTACACATGGTGTCCTATTGTGATCGAACGGTGCACATCTGAGAATCACAACGAATCTTGATCAAAGGCTTCATTGTCTCTTGAAGACATTTTTCTCACTAACCCCTTAGTGCATTTGCGATCTTGATAAACTTGTCTAAAAGATAACGAGTTGATCGTGCCTTGAAGCTTGTTGATCAACGGTGCAAATTGTTTTAACCTCTCAAACTCCTGATCCACTTCATAATTTCCAACAACTTTTTAGACAGTTGTTCTACCAAATGGAGGGTTCATCGCGACAAGTACATGAATCGGGACCTAGTGCGTCTAGAAAGGTTCGATGGTCACAACTTTACCCAATGGAAAGAAAAAGTGTTCTTTTTCCTTACCACTCTGAAGCTGGCATACATCTTTGATGATGATCTGGAGGATATTCCATAGTTTTTCGATGACGATACACCCGAGTTGAAAGAGAAGAGAAGGAAAAGAAAGGAAGATACCACATCCTTTGTAGATGACGCATCCTGAATGCTCTCTCCAACTCACTCTACATGTCACATCGTTCAATCCATTCATCAAAGTCTTTATAGACGACTTTAGACAATAAGTATCGAATCCAAGAGGCAAGTAATCATAACTTTTTAATTAATAGTTATTTGAAGTTTAAGATGACCAATGATAAGTCTGTTCTAGCACAAGTGCATGAACTCCAACTTATTGTTAGTAATCTTAAAATTGCTGGAAGAGAACTTGTAGAGGATTTTCAAGTAGGGGCCATTATTGATAAACTTCCATCCGCTTGGTAACTGCAAGAAGAAGCTTAAGCATAAAGAGAAGCGTCATACCTTGGAATCTCTGCAAAGTTATCTTCGTTTTGAGGAATATTTTTGTAATCGAGATAAGAAGGATGATGCGGATGAGAATCATTTGAAGGCAAATATGGTTGAGGAAGATAAATCCAAGAATACTAACTTAAGCCTAATAATAATAAGTTTTTCAAAAGGCAAGATATTAGGAGAATGAAAGGAACTTGTCACTTCTGTGAGAAACTCGGTTATTACACTATCATCTTCGAAAGAAGCTCATGATAGTCCAGTGGATATGATCGATGAAGAAGAACTCATTGCAACAGTGTCCAATCTCGGAATTGAAGATGGATGATGGCTCAATATGAGTGCAATCATTCATGTAATAATTGTAGTTTTTTTAAAGACTGACAAAGAGATCGGTGACGGAAAGGAAAGATGGCAAATTAGCTTTCACACCACGGTTATCAGAAAGGACATAGTTGTATGAGTCGGATAAGTATTATCTTATCCAAGAATGAGATTATTTCATTGTACTTGGTATCTTGTACTAATTTGATTAAGCTGAATGGATTCTCTTATGCTTATGCTTTTGACTTTATTTCTTTGTGGCATGGTAGATTAGGAAATGTAAATTATAATTACATAAAAAATATGTCTAATTGTGGTTTAATTTTTGCATTTAGTTTTGATATTTCTGGTAAAAGTCCTGCTTGTTTTAAGCTAAAATTACTAGGAAATATCATAAATCAATTAATCAAATTTCTGAAATACTTGGTCTTATACATAGTAATGTATGTGATCTTAAGAATACCATCACTCGTGGAGGAAATAAATATTTCCTGACCTTTAGTAATGATTGTTATAGTTCTAATGAATTCAACTTAGAGAATTCAAAACCTGCTCATGTACTAATTGAATATGTTACCAAAGATCATTATGTTCCTAATTCTTCTAAGGACGTTGACCTTAGGAAGAGTAAGAGACAAAGAGTTGATAAGAAATATGGATTAAATTTTATCATATATTTAGTTAAAGGAGATAGACATGAAGTCAAAAATAAAACTATGTTTGTTCTAAATATAGAAGATGAACCATCTTCTTATTTAGATGTTGTGATCTCACGTGATGCTCCCTACTAGAAGGAAGCCATTAATGGTGAGATGTCTTCTATTATGTCCAATCAGACTTGGGTCTTAACTGACTTACCGTTAGGTGCTGGACCAATAGGTTCTAAATGGATATTTAAAAAGAAATTGAATGCTAATTGTTCAATTAATAAGATTAAAGCTAGGTTGTTAGCCAAAGGTTTTTAAAAAAGGAAGGCATTGATTATTTTGACACAAGTGCACATGTGCACATGTTGCACGAATTCCATCTATAGGGTTTGTTCTCCCAAGCTATGAAAAGAAATCTCTTTATGATACTAACTCAAGTATGGGGAATTTAACCAGTAGTATTATTTTGTGGTTAATGATTTAGATAAATGTTTGCAGTTAATTTTATGTTATCATTTGTTTATATATTTGATGACATGTTTATTGGTACTAACTGTAATGACCCTAAACCCGGAAATAAATATAATAACTAATTTGATATTAATTAAATAAATTAAATACGAATAAATGAAATCCAAACTTAATTTAATTGTATTATGCCTTCAATTAATATATAAACTTGAACTAGTTGACATTAGACAGAATCATAATTATTTGGTATTTTTCCATAAATTAATGGTGTTGATTTGTAAACTAATTAAAGCATTGGGTGGATTTATAAACAAAATATATGTTTTGGGGGTCTAAGATGTAATTAGGAGACATTATGGGTATTAGTTGTAATTTGTAAAATGCTTTCAAATTTGAAATGCAAGAGAGTGCGTGTGGGAATCATGGGGTGTCGTGGGTTGAAAGTGTGAGTGTAATAACTCAAACAAAACAATAAGGCTAATATGTAAATAATAAAAAATTAAGGGTTAATTTAAAATTTTAGTAACAACTGTCATATTTGACTTTTGACCGATTGTGATTGGTGGGTTGTACAAATCGGAAACTAGGTACAGCACACATAATCATAACTTCTAAAGTTATGGCATGTAAATAGGATGTTGCAAGAGCTTTCAATCTTCAATTAATGACTGAGATTTAAAACTAGGAATTAGTAACAATTCTCTACAAACTAGAATAGTAACAAAGCTAGGATTCTCAAACAAGAATTAGTAAGAAATCAATTAAAAAAACAATTAAGGATGGAAAACTAATCTAATGGCTGAGATTCAAACAAACTAATCTAAGGGTAGAGATTAGAGTTCCTAGAGTTTATAATTCTAGAGTTCCTGAGTGCCTATATAAACATAAGGCCTTGGGAGGTGAATTCATCACTTGGAGAAGAAGAAGAGCAAGAGGTGCGAATTCTCAACACTAATCATCAAATCAAGGTAAGTATTCAAGTATAACTCTGATTTTCTTTTAAATAGGAGTACAAAGCTATTTTCTTTGAGTATGAAGTATATTAATAGTTTTTAAACTACATTTATGAGTTTTAATGCTAAGACATGGTAAGTTATGTGTTGAGAAGTGTTATGAATGGGTTTTGTGCGAAATTTGCATGTTATATAATGTTATTTAATCATGTTTTATGTTTAAAGATCAAAAGGAAGCAAACATTTCAATTTTGGAGGAATTCACGAGGTTTGGAAGTGTGTCGAACACTTCTAGGAAGCCTCGGCAGCCTTCTTGGCTTGCCGAAACCCTACTGAGCCTCACAGTAAGATTTTTAGGTCCCTGGAAAGGCTACCAAAGGCACATCAACATGCCGAGGAGCATGCCGAGCGCCACAAAGAATTATTTTGGCCCCAGGAAGCCTCGGCAGCCTGCTCGGCTTACCGAAGAGGCTACCGAACCCAACCCAGAGACTGCTCGGTAGACCAAGGGGAGACCCTCGGCATGTCGAGAATTGCAAAGGTTGTCCGTTTGATTTGAAATTTTAAAAACTTGCTTATTTTGACCTAATTAGACTGATTTTGACTTAAGTTTTGCTAATTTATGAATATTTCATGTAGTTACTTCTTTATGGACACAATTGCTATGTTTGATGAACATATGATATTTTGACTTGACTTCATATTGCTTATATACTTATTGCTATCATGATATTTAGTTCATATTACACATTGTACACATAATTTGATTGCTTAGTTAATGCGCACATTCTCACTTGCACAACATTGGATTTTTAGCTTCATGACCTTGGATTTGGTCTGAATGCTTTACCCTTGACATGAATCCATACTTTTGAAAATTCATAATGATTAAGAGAGTATTATGATTTGGAAATCATAATAGGTGAGGAGACTTATATTTTTATGTGTTGAGGGACTAGTTATCCCAATATACCAATGATTTGTCCTATGGACTATGAAGGAGTGAAATCTTGTTAGTTATTTAATAAGTACGATTCCCTGAGGATAGTTCACATTGGTGAAACCTTGGATTTCCCTTGATCAAAAATAAGTGGGGGAATTGTGCCCTCTAGGACGAAGCCCTTAGAAATTATGTTGCGCACATAGAATATCTTATCGGACGAAGCCCCTAGAAATTATGTTGCGCACATAGAATATCTTATCTTTGAAAGTGATCCTGTATGGGGGGGGGGATGGTTCATTAAGACATCTTATTCAAAGAGGGATTGATCTCGTGGGAACTTACATTATTAACATACTTAACAACATGCATTGCATATTAGATTGTTTGTTTAGATCACATTTGGTGATTATACATGTTAGGTGCACAACATTCATTGCATTCATTAAAACTTGTCCTCATGCATATTCAGCACATATCACATGATTCACTTGCATATTCAACACATATCACATGATTTACTTGCATATTTAACACATATCACATGATTCACTTGTTTTATTGTTTATATGGATTACCATTGAAGAGTGGCATTGTCCCTACTTCAATCTTAAATATTGTTAGACTTGTTTACTTACTGGCTAAGTGTAGCTTACACTTTCAAGCAACCACATTTTAGGAATTATAAAGGAGGATGACTTAGATTATGGAGACCAAGTCGGGGAACAAAATTTTGACGAAGTTACTGATTTTTACGAAGAAGCTAATTAGAGATTTTTATTAGAGATTTTACTAGATTTTGTTGGCTTGCATGCCAAACTTTGTTATTGGCTCATGTTAGGCCTTACTTTATTTAGGAGTTTGATTTGAGCATGAAACTAGTGGATTTTGTTTTATTTCCGATATGTGTTATGTCATGAGTTGGATGTAATAATTATATTTTGACTTATTTTTCAGTATTATATATTATCTTAAATTCCTTTTCATAGTTTGGCAATATATTGACTACCACTCCCATGTGGAATGGGGTGAGAGTCATATTTCAAACTTCTTAGGGACTCCTTTGAGATATCTGAAGTATGGGGATGTGACAGAGAGAAGGAAGTAAAAGTTCCTTAATCTTCTCACTCACCTTCCATCGCATAAGAATCAATATTAGGAGGGTTTCTTGTGGGAGAATAAGAGAAGAGAAAATGTTAGAGAAACAAAAAAAAAAACCCTAGCCGTCACTTGCTGTGGAGAAGAAGAAGAGGAAAAGAGGGAAAAGAAAAGAAGAGAAGAAGAGAAGTAATGAAGAAGAAGATACCAACCGAAAACTTGAACACTCGGATGTAAGTCTCATTTCTATATGACCAGCATAAATATTGTGTGTTTGATGATAAGAAGCATGATTTAATCGTTTGATTTATGTTAATATATGATTTGAATATTTCGACTGATTTGTTCGTGATTTAAATGTTTGTATTTGATCTATGTGATTCGGTTTGAATAATATTTGATTTTATGGCTTTTAGAACTATTTATGGGATTCTGTCCCGTGCCTCATCGGCAGGCACCGGTCCATCGACCAGGCTGCCGACATGGGTTATATTTTGAAGATACAGGTGATTGGGAAGGTCCACCGACCAGGCTGCCAACAGGGGTTATATTATGAGATCAAGAGGGAGTTTATGGGCTTGGACCCACCTACGTGGGACCTACTTGGTTTTCCACGGCACACCCCAGCCTTGCCGACCAACCTGCCGACCAGATACATGAATGGGGGTTTCGACCCCATTTGTTTGGTAATTGGTACCATAGACCCTTGGTGAAGTTATACTATATTTGTGACTGATTTAATGTGATTTATGTGCTAATTGTTACTCCAGTAGTTGGTAATCTTGGCTGGAAATTCTAAGTACTTGTGGAAATGATACTTGTGATGATATCCGGCAGATTATTCGTGTATGGGCGCACGGGTAGCTTCTAAAAGGTATTATCATTAGAAGTCCTACGGATTTGTGATTAGGATGCTTATGATGGTTTCCGACAGATTATCCGTGTGTATGGGCGCGCGGATAGTTTATGAAGGGGGTTATCATAGGGATCCTAAAGTAATAGTTACATGCATGCTATATTGATGTGAGTGTTAAGTGAGTAAATGCATTATCAGTGATGGGCATGTGGTATGTGTTGGGAGATATGCATGTGTTATGGTGGCATGCATTAGATATGCATGAGGAACAAATGATAAAAATAGATAGGGGAATTGAGCCTCATGGGTTGAGAATCCCACAAAACCATGATGTACACATGGGAGCTAAAAGAGAAGTGTCTAGCTGTATTAAAATGGATGCCCAGTAACTAAATTACTTGATAAAAGAGTCTCGTCTAGCTGTATTAAATTGGATGCCAAGGTAACTTGGAAGCAGCTGATCACCGGGATAGGAAATTGCATTAGTTAACATTCATACTATGTGTGTTGCATTATTTGTATTCGATTATCATTCTAGCATGAGCATTCACTCATCTCATCATTCTCTATGTTTCTGCATTTCTTAGTATTCTTCCTTTAGACTTGTTGTTTTTAGTATTCATGTAATGATGTGGATAAAATGCTAAGACTTGGGTCATGATATGATATTTACTATCATATTTCTTAGGAGTCCGAGGTCGAACCACATAGAGCACAAAATTCAAGACAAAAGAGTGTTAAGAACAATTATAGTAGTGGAAAATTACTGGTAATTAAAATGAATAATTAAGGGATAAATAAAAGTAAATAAAAGGTTTTAAAATTAATTGTGAGAATGCGCAGGCATTGGGATAGTTCCTTGAACCGGTATGAAATTCATTGAAACTCGGACAGATTATATGCTTGATTGCTATTAAGGCCTTTGATTCAGTTGAATTAAAATAATTCAGGAACACTTCGTAACCATAGTTCACGACATGGCTAGAATTCTTTTAGAAAAACTCATTCAATTTAATTATGGATTCCCATTAGAAACCATGAGGAATTCTTCTTAATGATGAGAAAAACATAATTGAACTCATAAAAAGAATGAAGAACTCATACATCACAAGAAATCAAAATAGATTAACAATCAAACATAATTTCAATAAAAATAAAGAATTACAATAAAATCATATCAATTACAAGGGACACCACCCTTAGCCTTTGCAAATGATTAAGCTTCCATGGAAGAAAATTATAGAAAAATTCTAAAGAAAATTACATTAGAAAAAAGGGAAGTGATTGGATGCTTGAAAGCTTGTGAAGCTTCTCAATTTATAAAACTTCAGAACTAGGAGCTGCTTCCATCAAGGATGACAATCTGGACCGTTCATCATATGCCCAAAAATTCAGCTCCTTGGTTGAGCTGCACGATCAACTTCTTTTTTTCTTCTTCTTTCCTTCTTGGTTCACACCAACAGCAACTAACAAACAAAGCTTGGTTTCGTATCACGACTACCTTCCATTTCGGTGTTGTTCTTATGCCAATTCCAATTCTTTCCCAGAATGAATTGCTCCTCCTGTTGAGTCTGCTCAATTTCTCCATTTGATTTTTGGTCAAAGCTCTTGATCTTAGACATACAATCTTGCCTCCTTCCACTTTCAGTTTGGTTTTCCTTGCCTCAAACATCTCTTGCCAATTCAATCTCTCCATGTTTTCTTTCCAATTCGGCTGCTGAAGACCTCTTCACAAATTCAGTTTGCTTCCTTTTCAATTCATTCCAAAACGAATCAGATCTCCAATGGCTTCCCTAAATTGGTTGCTGAAAATCTTTTCTTGGTTGCCTCTTCTTCTCACGTGAACAACGGCTTCCCATTCAATTGATGAGGTTGCCAAACGAATCTGACCTTGGCTTGCTTCCTTCTAATTCTAGTTATTGATTTCCAATTTGATTTAGTTCTTTCCACTTTGGTTTACTCATTTTTTCAAACCGTGTTCTTTTGTGTAAAGTTTGGAGGTTGAAGACAACATGTTTCAAAAATTACTCTTTCTCTCCAAACTAAAAAATAATTCCTTGCCTCTTTGTAAAACAATTTTAATCCTTTTCTCTCTCTCTCCCCCACTAACTATTCCTTTACAAATCAGCCTCTTTCCTTAGGAAAATAACAAAAAACACCTTTAACCATTTGGTTCATAACGACTTGGGTTGAACCGACTTGATTAGCGGGTTAGAGTCGGGCCAGCTTGATTGGCTTGAGTTGGGTCTTGGTCGACTTCCTTGGTCGGGTCGGATTCCATTTCCGGTTCTCATTCCTTTTGAGCTAAATCCGACTCACCTGATATGAACTAATCTGACCCTTCCGATCTGAACTAATTTGACCCGTCCGATCTAAACCGGTTTGGGTCTAATTTCCCTTGATTAGGATTAGTCTCCAAAATTGTTTCTGCAATAATAAATTAAACATAATTAAGACATTTAAAATATAGTGGGAAGGTAAAATAAAATTGGTAAATCCTATGTAAAATGAAGGGTTTAATACTAGAAAATGGTAGATAAGTCATGTAAATAAGAATATAATATGCAACAATCCATAACTTATCAATATCCTTAATAGGTCTTCAAAGGTGGCTCACAGATTCACCTGTGTGGATTTATCTAGATGAGTGTGGAAGTAATGCCGCTTCCTATAAAAATCTTGACCGTTTTTCTAGAGCACTTAAGAAACAGGATACTGCACATGACCATTAACGTGCAAGCTAAAGGACAACTCTATCCAATGGAAATGAGTATGTGCGATAGTCTCTGGTTTATCTCTAAGGTACTTGGTTCAAGATCCGTTCACCATAGCACCTAGGGATGGCAATGGGGCGGGTTAAATGGGTAACCCACCTTGCCCCTAATGGAACGGGTTTGGTAAGCCAAAATCCGGATTAGGGTCAGGTTCGGAGATATGGATTTCATGACCCAATGTCGGGGTCGGGTTCATTATACCCATGTCTCTTTGCAATAGTTACTTAGGTTAGTTTAGGATTTCTTCTTTTCATTCCTTAATTCTCTCAACTCAATCAAGACTTAGGAGAGGGAGAACTCTATTACGACTGAAGCTCAAGACTTAAGAGAGGTAAGATCTGTTCCGACCGTTGGAGCCCCCCGATCAGATCTCGGATGCAAAATCAGTTGCACAAAAATTCTCTATCTTCCTCTTTATATTTTCACTTTTTCCTCTTTATATTTTCTGTTCTTGCAGGTTTCTGGGAGGAAAGATCAGGCACACAAAACCCATGATCTCGTTGCCAAGATCTCCCATCGTCGACGGTGATTTCACACCACCCTCTTTCTCTCTCTACTCTCTCTCACTTCCGCCTCTCTCTCCCTTTCTCTCCTAATTTTTTCCCTGATTTCCTTGTTTGATCTTTATTTTTTCTGTTTCTGAAGATATCCCTTCTTCTACTTTGCTTTGTTTGTTTCTTTTGTTTCTATAGTTTTGCTAGGAATTTTTACATTTCATTTGTTTTCCTGGTTCTCCTTCTTCCTCTTTATTTTTTCTCTTTTTGTAGATTTTCTTAATCACACTATTCCAAGAAATCTTTTCATTTCAGTTGTTTTTCTGCTTCTTCTTCGGCTCTTTTTTTTTTTGCTCACGCTAAAATGTCTGTATTTCGATCAAAAGGGGTTTTTGTTGGGCGGGGTTGGGTTTCACCAAGGTTTATAAAAATCGGTATTGGTTTTTAATGATTTCCCCGACACCCGGGGCGGGGTCGTGGCAATATATACTCCATTAGGGTCGGGGTCGGAGTATAGGAACCCGCCCCGTTGCCATCCCTAATAGCACCCTGATAAACTTTGAGCTATCTACACTAAATGAAAGTTCAAGTCCAAAAGACACTCATCACCTATGTACTAATTTTCGCGATGATGCCAAGATTGCAAAATGAATTTATCGTCACTGTATTATTATTATATATTAAAAGAGTCTATAATTATTTTAAAATTGATGGAGGATTGTTGGATATTTTCAAAATAAAGCTTGATTTTTGTTTTGATTTAAAAAGCCTCTTTTGTTCGTGAAGTCTCTTGTCCCACATCGGTTAGCTACAAGAAAAAATAAGGCTTTATATAAGGTGAGCTCTCTTTTGCTTATGAGTTTAAAAGAAAAGAGAATGATAAAGTACATTGCACTTGGCACCACCACGCACGCGCACGCGAAGGCTCAAGAACACTTGAGGCGCAATGGGTGACTTTGTAGGCGCACTTTGCACTTAGCACGATTGTAACGTAGGAGCATTTTCTTTTAAAGTGTGGCTCACCCGGTTGGACCGGGTTGATTAGTTGTTTAATTTGATGGTTTGGCGCAACTTCCTAAGGGACGAGAAACCCTTTCTAGATATAAAGGGGTCCTACCCAATGCTTGGGTCTAGCAACACTCCTGAAAGCTGCTTTGGATGGAATCAATTCTTCAAAAAGTTCATTTTGGTGAAGCTGGTGTGGACCTATTTCTAAAAACTGCGTTTGCGGAAAGTAGTTAGGCATGTTCTAAATTTAAGTGAAACTTTTAAAATGATAAAATTACCCATTTATTTCTATCACACGTTCTTTAAAAACGACACAAATATCCATGACGCCTAAAATTATGTGCAAGCAAGGTTTTAAGTCTCAGAATCGGTCCCAACCGAAACTGATCTAGACCAGCGATACTAGCCGGTTCGGATCGGGTGCAAAAATTCGATCACCCATTTGTTTTTTTATTTTTTGGACCGGTCGGACAGGTTGCCAGACCGACAATAACGATTGCCAAAATGGCGGTACCAATAAGTACCGGATGGGTCTAAGTCGATACATGTTGGACTGTTACATTTATAAATTAAAAAAACAAACAAACATTGGATTGGTTGGACCGGTCAGTCTGTACCGGTATTGGTTGGACCGGTCTGATCCAAAGCCACGCTTTTAAAATCCTATTATAAGAACTATCTATATTCTTAGGGTTTAGGGTTTAGGGTTAATGGATAATGGTCACTTAATGTTATATATATATATATATATATTAAATTATGCTTTTAAAATCCTATTATAAGAACTATCTCTATTCTTATAGTCAAACTTCCAATTAACAAATCTAACTAATAAAGAGAAAACCTAATGAATTTAACTAATAAAAATGAAAATTCTAATTAATTATAAAAATCAATATTATAATTAAATATATTCTAAAAAAAGAATAATGTTATTAGTTAATTACTAATATTAATTGATAATGGTCTCTTATTTATATAACCAGCAATAATATTGCTTTCAATTATTGGGATTATATCTCTGCTTGGACCAATGTCTTTTATTATCAAAATCCCACCAGAAAACTCACTTGGTTTATCAAGATGTGTCCTTAGTCAATTAAGACTGTCTATCCTAATTGGATCTTTCAATGGTGGCAATGTGTCGGTCCTAATTTGGACATTTTACCCCCGACATCAGACCATTGCCAATGCAATGAATTGAGAAATCAATGTCAACATTTGCAAATAAATGGGCTAAGTATAAATGTCCTTACTAGCCAACAATAATCCCTACTTGAATTAATTGATCAAATTCAAGATCCCACTGTTAAATTACAATTAATCAAAACTTTTTATGAATTTAATAAATCAGAAACCAGAGATGTCACTTCTCCTGGTCCAAAAATTCATGATTCATCTTATAGTCTCAGAGAAGTCTTAAATAGGTTAAATCAGACTAATCAAGAGTCTTATCGACCAACTTCACTTCCGGACTTAAGATCTGAAGTCAATATTCTTAAAATGGAAGTTAAACAACTAAAACAACAGCATAAAATCATGCAAACTAATATATCTCAGTTACGAGCAATTGCTAATAAAGGCAAAAATAAAGTTGAACAAGAGAATGAAGACTTAGCAGAAGAATTGCATACCCCGTCTTCATCAGCAAATCCTTCTACGTATTTGATGATAATGAACCAAATTACTTTTCAAAAATGGTATATTTCTATTACCTTAGTCATCAATAAAGAATATACTTTGGCTAACATCCCTGCCTTAGTTGACAATGGTGCTGACCTGAATTGTATTCAAGAAGGTCTTGTTCCCACTCAATACTTTGAAAAAAACAACTCAAAGTTTAACTAATGCCAGTGGCAATAAAATGCACATAAAATATAAATTGTCAAATGTTTATATTTGCAAAGATGGTTTATATTTACCATCTACATTTTTATTAATTAAAAATATGTCTCAAGAAATAATTCTTGGAATGCCCTTTTTGGCTTCAATAATGCTAATTGAGAAAATTACTTCTCAAGGTTTATCTACCAACTTAAATGGTAAAGAAATTATTTTTGAGTTTATAACTCTTCCAGTTGAAAAGATGATTAATTCCTTTCTCAATGCTAAAGAAAAACAACTCTTTTTCTTACTCTCCAAGATGTGTCCTCAGTCAGTTAAGACTGTTTATCCTAATTGGATCTTTCAATGGTGGCAATGTGTCGGTCCTAATTTGGACATTTTACCCCCGACAATTCCGTCAGCAGAATTTACTAAATATACCCAATTCCACTCTCAATTAAGAGGTAAATCTAAAGCGCCATTGGGCTTAGATACTTTGTTATTTTTCTCAGAATTTGGGATTCCATGGATCTAGAGTGGGATGTTCATTATGGCACCAATGATCTTAGATTACCGGTGCTATTGCACACTTTTGCCTAAAGAGGAGGATTCTTTCTTAATCTTGCATACAAAATTGCTGTATCAACTGCAAAATCCTTATAATAATCTGAAATATAATTCAGACTGCCAAGAAATCTTTGTAATTGAGTTTTGTCCTTAATTTCATCAGGAAATTTAGAAGCAAATTCAATTGCTCTATCAATAGGTAGAATTTTACCATGACTAATATTATGTCCTAAAAAACGCACATTGGTTTGAAATAATTTCATTTTGGGGGCTGAAAGCACCAAACCATTTCTATTAATTACATCTTTTAAGATGTTAAGATGTTTAAAATGCTGGTCCAATGATTTTGAGAAAATTAAAATGTCATCTATATAAACAATAGCAAATTGAGAATAAGGAATGAAAATTTCATTCATAATATTCTGAAATTCAGAAAGAGCATTTTTTAATCTAAAGGGCATAACATTTTTTTTTGATCGGTAAGGGAATAACATTCCATTGATAATGCATAAAAAAGGTACAGTGAAGGCAGTTTTATATGTCTTCAGGAGTAATTTGTATTTGCCAATATCCAGATTTGAGGTCAAATTTTGAAAAGACCTCAGCAGCTTGTAGTCTATCAAGAAGATCTTTTTTTTTTATTAAGGATAGGATACCTAATCCATTGAAGAACATCATTCAAAGGCTTACAGTTAATAACAAGCCTAGGAACTCCTCGTTCCTTTTCAGCTGCTTTATTGACATAAAAGGCAGTGCAACTCCAGGGAGAATGGCTTTTGGTGATTAATTTCTTATTTAAGAGAGTTTGAATTTCATTTTTGCAAAGCTCTAAATAGTCAGATTTCATTTGACCGAAAACATGAAGGGGGTATTTTAGTCTAAAAGGGGAAGTAAGTCCTAAAAGTAGGAGATATTTTAGTCCAAAAAATGTACTAAAATATTAAAATTACATATAAATTAGGAGGTATTTTAGGGGGTAATTTGTGCTAAACATGTAACTTGTTAGAGCCAACAAAAAAAAATATATTTTTATATATATATATATATATAGATTTAAAAGTATAACTAATTAGTTTTACTAAAACTTATCTTATTATTTTAAGCTTACCTCAAACATTCTAACTAAGTGAGAGATTGACTTTTAATAGGACTCTAAGTAACTTTTAGTAAAAATAGAGTTGACAGAAAAAATTAAGGGGGTATTTTAGTCCAAAAAAGGGAAGTGAGTCCTAAAAGTAGGGGGTATTTTAGTCCAAAAAAATGTACAAAAAAAATCTTAAAATTATATATAGATTAGGAGGTATTTTATGGGGTAATTTTTGCTAAAACGTGGGTGGGGTGGGAGAGTTTTAGTAAAAATAAAATTATTGTTTTAGTAAAAATAAATGTGGGTGGGGTGAAAATTTAAATTGAAGAGTTTTAGTCAAAATAAAAATAGGAGAATTAAAGTTAGAATTTGTGCTAAAATGTAGGTGGGGTGGAAGAGTTTTAGTAAAAATAAAATTATTGTTTTAGTACAAATAAAACGTGCGTGGGGTGGAAATTTAAATCGAAGAGTTTTAGTCCAAATAATTAATAGGAAAATTAAAGTTAAGGGTAAGTAAGAGATATGATTATGGGTGAAAGAGTTTTAGTAAATATAAAACTGGTATGATGGTC
>JAUPMG010002484.1:0-16084 GCA_031762675.1 Pachysandra terminalis | reverse complement strand
TGACTCATCCTACTTTCTGGAAATAACTTAGGCGTGTTGAAATACACGTGGCATTTAGGATATGTTTTAATGCATGGGGATATTTTAAAGGACCTCTCTTAACATTTGACTGAATGACACTTGTCCTAATTTGAGAGGATAAATTCCCTATAAATAGCAGAATGTATCCTCCATTAAAGGTCAATCTAAAAAGGATTTGAAATCTGAAAATTCACGAGGTAGAAGACAACAGTGAGTAAAGACACTGAAAGAGAAATGGGAGAGTTAATCAAATACATGTGTATTTCTCAATACATGTCATAGGCTTCGAGTCACTCGAATTTTGAGGTTTTCTTGCTCTGAGATATGCATTCTAACTGACTCATCAGCTATCTCAATATCCCTTCCTCTTGTCTCTTCTCTTTGTCTTATTCTGTTAAGTGATTCTCGTCCTTGATTTCAGCCTATATTCTCTCCTCATTCACCTCCTTAATTCTATAGATTTGATTGATGTAATTACTACAAATTAAGTCCTAATTATAGAGATTTGATTTTGATCTTTCCTTCTAGGCTGTCTATTGTTTCCTATATAAAGACATGTACACAATGTAAATAAAATCAATAAAGGATATAGAGTTTTCTACATGGTATCAGAGCTCTGAAGGACAAACGTTCAATTCTTAGCTTCTACCTTCTACTATGGCTTCATCTCTTGTGTCCTCATCGTTCATAGTAGCATCATCTGCTCTTATGTCTCCCTCTTGGAGTAATATCATCAACTATGTCTCCATAAAATTAGATGAGACTAATTATCTACTATGGCGAAGTCAGTTCGTTCCCATTCTTGTAGCCAATGATCTTTACGGTTATGTCGATGGATCTATCATGCCGCCATCAACAACCATCAAGTCTACAGAAGGGAAAGACATCTTTAATCCAGACTTGCTCTTATGGCGTAAGACTAACCAATTTGTCTTGAGTTGCATAAATACAACTCTCACACAAGGCATTCTTGCACAGGTTCTTGGGCACTCAACTGCGCATCAAGTTTGAGAAAGCCTCCACTTAATGTTTTTGGAGCAAAGTCAAGCTCGCTTTGATCTTCTCAAAGGTGACATTCAATCCATTCAAAAAGGTACATCATCAATCTCAGAATACCTCAATCGGCTCAAGCATATTGCCGATTCACTGGCTGCACTTCAGCACCCAGTCCCTGATAAGGAACTTGTTGGACATGCTCTCAATGGCCTAGGACCAGAATATACCAATTTTGTTGTGATGATGGAAAATTGGGAACACACACCCACTTTTTCCAAACTTAGATCTCGGCTATTTAGCCAAGAACAACGTCTAAAACGCTCTTCTCAGCATGCTCCACCCATGGGCGATACAGCTCTCATGTCTACATATCGTCCTAACTCACAACACTATCCACCATACGTACAGTCTACAAGACATACAAATGGGCCCCATAATTCTGGTTCTCCCTCCCAACAACAGGGGAATAACAGATTTCCTCAATCTCAATCTCAGAATGTGGTCGTGGCCCAAATTTTAAAGGAAAACCATACCAGGGAAAATGTCAGATATGTGGTCAACAAAGACATAATGCTGCCAAATGCCAATTTCGCTTCACTCCAAACTATTATCCAACTCCAATTCAACAATCCTTTGCTGCCATGAATATTTCTGATTCTCCATCAATGGTTCTGCCCCAAAACCTAGATTCATGTTGGTATCCAGACACTGGTGTAACCAGTCATGTAACAGCAGACATGCCACTTCTTCAATAAACCCAAGAATGTTCAGGCTCTGACTCTGTTATGGTTGGCAATGGAGCCGGTCTTTGTATTTCTCACACTGGTAATATTTATTTTCACAACCCTGGTTCTCAATTCAAACTTGAAGATGTGCTTTGTGTTCCTGCTATTAAGAAAAATCTATTATTAGTGGCCCGGTTTAGTAAGGATAACAATTGTTCTTTTCATTTCTTTCCATGGGGTTATTGTGTTAAGGATCTGGCTACGGAGAAAGTTCTTCTCACGGGACCCATTAAGGACAATCTGTATCCACTTTATCTTTTCAGCACAAAATTGAGGAATCAAGATGTTGTAATTTCAAAGGAGACAGCCTTTCTCAGCTCCAAGACCACCCCTGAAGTATGGCACAATCGTTTGGGACACCCTAATTTTAAAGTTGTTTCTTCTATATCTTCGAACAAATGTTTAGAGATTGTTGGTATGCTGAATAAAAATTTTGTTTGTGCTTCTTGTCAACTGGGAAAAAGTAAGAAACTGCCATTTGGTTCATCTGCTAGATGTTCTCCTTATCCTCTTTTTTTGATTCATTGTGGTGTTTGGGGTGTAGCACTCATTCCATCAATTTCGGGTTATCATTATTATATCGTTTTCATTGATGATTTTAGTCACTTTGCATGGATTTATCCTATGAAAGTTAAAAGTGATAGTGTTGCATGCTTCCTTCACTTTAAAAGGATGGTAGAAAATCTGATGTCTACAAAAATCAAGTATTTTCAGAGTGATGGGGCCCTGGAGTTAACGAAAGTTGAATTTAAATTGATATTGGATGAGTGTGGTATTATTCCTCGAATTTCATGTCCTCACACCCAACAACAGAATGGTGTTGCCGAACGAAAGCATCGCCATATCACTGAATTGGGCCTTTCATTGATGTTCCACTATTCAATGCCTAAACAATACTAGTTGGAGGCTTTATGTACCGCTGCCCATCTCATTAATCGGTTGCCCGCACCGGTTTTAAACTCTAAATCGCACTATGAAGTGTTATTCTAGAATCATCCTGATTACACTATTCTTCACACTTTTGGTGTGCTTGTTATCCTTATTTGGGACCATACAAACAAGATAAGTTAAGCCCCAAATCCATTCAATGTGTATTCTTGGGCTATAGCAATCACTACAAGGGCTATCGTTGTCTGGATCCCAAGACTGGTCGAGTTTACACTTCCAGGCATGTCGTTTTTGATGAATCCACCTTTCCATTTGCAGCCATGACATCCGATTCACCTACTTTAGATACACATCAATCATGGGTTAATCTACCTATTCTCTTTACACCATTAATGCCAGGTCAGCATTCTTCTTGCTCTACCTCTCCACTGACTTCTCCAGAACCCTCTTCTTCATAACCCTCTCCATCTGTACCTCACCTCGATCCTCCTTCTCCCACATCATCACAAACCTCTTCTCCCTCACCAATTAACATTGGAAATCCTAAACCGTCATCCCCACCACCTATTCCTACACATCCTATGGTGACTCGTCTCAAGGATGGTATAGTGAAACCCAAACACCGCCCCACCTACTTGACCACTAAATATCCCATTCCCCAAGCCTTTGTAGCCTCTCTTCCTGCTCATGACAAAACTGAACCCTCCACCTATCATCAGGCCTCTAAAGATCCTAAATGGTGTGCTGCTATGCAAGATGAGTTCAATTCCCTTATTTCCAATGGCACCTGGTCTCTTGTTTCTCGTCATCCCTCCATGAATATAGTAGGTTCCAAATGGGTTTATAAGATAAAGGAAAAACCAGATGGTTCAGTCGAAAGATATAAAGCTCGTCTAGTTGCCAAGGGTTATACTCAACAAGAAGGTGTGGACTTTACATAAACATTTAGTCTTGTAGTGAAGCCTGCCACCGTTCGCACAGTTTTATCACTTGCTCTCACTCATCACTGGACCATTCGGCAACTTGACGTCAAAAATGCCTTTCTTCATGGAGTACTTTATGACGAGGTTTATATGGAGCAACCTCCGGGCTTCCGTGACAAATCCTGCACCACACATGTCTGTCACATTCATAAGGCCATTTATGGTCTCATACAGGCCCCTCGTGCCTGGTTTCAGCAGTGTAGTGGCTTCCTCTATCACTATGGTTTTCTCTACAGTAGGGCTGACTCTAGTATGTTTGTCTTTCGGTCCACGGCTGGCACAATGATCCTTCTTCTCTATGTTGATGATATTACCTTGATTGACAGTTGTTCTTCTCTTCTTCACTCCTTCATTCATGTGCTTGGTACCCAGTTTTCCATGAAGGACTTGGGTGATCTGCATTTTTTTTTGGGCATTGAAGCTAAGCGTACATCTCAGGGGCTTCATCTTTCTCAGACCAAGTACTCACTTGCTCTCCTCTCCTGCACCAACATGTTAAAAGCAAAACCTTGCTCCACTCCGGTCCCGGCTGGTTCTAAGCTCTCTCTCCATGATGGCGTCCCCTTAGTTGATCCGTCATCTTATAGGCAAATTGTTGGGGCACATCAATATCTTACCATGACTCGACCAGATCTCACTTATGCTGTTAATCAAGCCTGTCAATTTATGCATTCCTCCACTACCGCTCATCTCCAAGCTGTGAAGCGTATTCTCTGGTATATCGAAGGCACTATTGATCATGGTATCCATCACGACATGCTCTTCTCTTGCATTGCATGCCTTCTCTGATGCTGATTGGGCGGGATGTCCCGATGATAGGCGATCTACAACTGGTTATTGCATCTTTCTTGGTTCAAACCTTATGTCATGGTCTTGCAAGAAACAACCTACTGTAGCTCGGTCTAGTGCCGAGGCGGAATATCGTGCTCTAGCATGCACTGTTGCCGAACTCACATGGCTTTGCTCCCTTCTTCGTGAACTCCACATCTCATTCCAGGCACCTTGCCATCTCTACTGTGATAATGTTAGTGCTACCTGCATTGCTGCCAACCCAGTATTTCATGCCCGCACGAAACATATTGAGATAGATTATCATTTATTTGTGACCTTATCACTACTGGCGCCCTTAGAATACAATTTGTTCGAGCGAAGAACCAAACAGTGGACATCTTTACAAAAGGATTGGGTTCCTCTTGATTTCTTCTGCTTTGTGACAAATTAATGATGCGTTCACTCCTCATCAGTTTGCGGGGGGTTGTTAAGTGATTCTCGTCCTTGATTTCAGCCTATATTCTCTCCTCATTCACCTCCTTAATTCTAAATATTTGATTGATGTAATTACTACAAATTAGGTCCTAATTATAGAGATTTGATGTTGATCTTTCCTTCTAGGCTGTTTATTGTTTCCTATATAAATACATGTACACAATGTAAATAAAATCAATAAAGGATACAGAGTTTTCTACATATTCACAGGTCAAGTTTGAGAAGGAACACTCTAGATAGAACGGTTGCGTGACGGTTTAGGCTATCTTGAGACAGGGTGTTTGAACTTATTTCTTTGAAAAGGTAGTTGTATTGGTTCATTTTATATTATCTGTCAAAGATAGTTTTAATATACTGTCCATTACAAAACCCACATTACCAGTACGATGAAAAATTACATTTAGTAAACAAGTGAACCATGTCTTCATTTTGCTCCCCACATAAGCAACATACTTTTCCTGGCACTTGCAATCTAAACCATTTACGATTGCTGCGTCACACTGAGGTTTCTTCGGTTGCATTTGAAATTGTTTAATCCGTTTATTAGTACTTTTAATATATATATATATATATATATATTTTTTTTTTGGTAAATAGCTATGCATATATTGAGATAAAACATTCTGTGGGGTGACCGAAACTGTACAGGGGTGGTTTGTCCAATTTGATCATCCCTTAAAACAACAGTAATACAATTTGGAGGATTGACCAGCCAAGTGCAAGATCCCACATCCAAAGCATGATTAGCAAGGGTTTCTGCAACTCGATTAGCTTCTCTGAAAATAGCTATGATCGTGCAAGATTCGAATTTGGAGATCAGATTTCTAGCTTCAGTATCCCAAAAACGTTGATAAAAAATGCCTTGGAATGCATCAGGGACTGGGCTCTTCAAGGCACTAGGGCCCTTGATAACATATATTATCTCTTCAGAAGTAAGGGGGCATAACAGGGATTCATTGATCATCTTGCGGTTTGATTAATCACTTTGGACGTGTGACATAATCTTAACGAAGAATAGTTTATTTATAAGATATGAATGAAATCTCCAAATCATACATAAAGCAATACAATTGCTCCCCCACTAATTTACGTATATGAATTCCAAACAGCGTCCACCGTTTTATCGGGCCACGTCATCTCTCTAATGATCTTTAGGTCTGATCGAAGATATCTAAGGTTCCTATCCTGTTTTCTTCAATAAGTAAACTTTTCGAAGGATGGGCTGTAGATCTATTAGGGGCAAACCACCCTACAATATTCAAGGGTTAGTCACCCTCAAAGGACTACGAGTTTCTCCCTTCGAAAAACAAAATATGGGTCTGTCACCCTCAATGAACCTTATTGACTTCGAAAGAATCCTTATTGGAGAGGCCTTCAAAAGCATGTTTATTTACTCATCCCCAAGAAACACCTTCAGATGACATCTTCAAGAAACAACTACAGATTATGTGTGACTCATTATTGTACTTTATTTAAAGGCATTTCGAAGGAAACATACTTATATCCGATTTCACTAAGTTCGATTCAAGATCACTTAAATTGGTTGCTTGACCTAGAACCTTGAAGGATCTTATGATAGCTCTGCCTTATGAGGACTATTGACCATGAAAACGAGTTGCCTCGTGAAGATCATAAATCTAAAATCTCTATATGGACAATTCAATAGTATGTTGATCACCTTATGAGATGTACGCAGTTATTCTGGTTTCCTTCAAAAGGATATAGATTGACATACCAAAAGGGGTTCCCTAGAATGTGGGTTTGAAGAATATTTATTGTAGAATTCGAATGACGCTTTTATTTTAAGATGATTGCAATAAATCCCCAAATAGTCATGTGATAAAATCTCATAATTTATATATCTGGTCGTATATTTTATTAAAGGGGTTTTTTCCTTATCGGGAATAGTAAGGATAAGAATTGGTATGTTTCGGGATATGTATGTACATTCATGTTACATGTGTAATAGATCCGTAATCTTTTGGGTCATAAAGGCAACCCATTACATTGTAGGTTTACCATTCACTTGACTCATCACAATTTCCTTCTGGGAATAACTTCTGCGCGTTGATTATATGTAGACATTGGATATGCTTCCTGCATAAAGATATTTCTAATAAACTCTCTGGACATAGTTTTGATTGACACATGCCCTGATCAAGAGAGGATATTTTGGATGATTTCTCTATAAATAGCAGAGCATGCCCTCACATCACAAGTTTTAAGTTTGAAAAGTCCAAGACAATGTAAAGACTTATTGATCCGATCTTCTTAACGTAACTCACAAATACTTGAAGAGATAAAAGGTGATAACTTACCTTACCCCTTGAGAAATAATAAAGAGACCCGTGTCCCTCGAATAATGAAGTTTCTTGCTCTGTGGTGTGCATATCTCGATCTCCTCTCTCATTGCTCATCTTTGTCTTATTTATATGTCATATTTGAGAAGAAACACTCTTGATAGAATAACTGCGTGACAATTTAGGCTATCTTGAGACATTTTCTGGACTATATCTCTGGGGATGTATTTGTATTGTTGAACTACTATTCCATTAATCAAACGCATTCGAGTTTGCTATTTGTTATAATTTCTGCATCACCAGAACATTTTAAGTTACTAGTAATAATGCACGTGCGTTGCATATGATAAACCTACATTTTTTAGAATTATTTTATTAATAATATCAAACCCCCCTCCCCAAAAAAAAGTTAAAATCAAACAAAAAAAAGCGAAGATGAACAAATTGGTGAATTGTAAATTACCCAAACAAATATTATTTTTAGAATTATTTTTTGTGCGGTAAAAGGGAAAAAAATATAAATGGATGTATGGAGTTTTTTTCACAATAGAGAGAGAGAGAGAGAGAGAGAGAGAGAGAGAGAGAAACAAGTTTTACATTTAAGTAATAGAAACAAAAAACATCCAAATAGAAGTGGGAAAAAAAATAAGCTCAATTAGTACTGCAAAAGCAAAATAGAGAAGCCGTGTTATGTAAAAGCAAAAAGTCAGCCAAAAGAAAATAGCCTCAAACTATGAATATATGTTTCTCCTACTTAAAACAGACAAAAATTTTAGAATTACACCTGCAAAGAGAAGTTACGTTACTATTTTTCTTATAATTGTTCTTCATTAAACATGAACGTGAACTGGGTTAGTTCGGACCATTCCCTCTTATAATCTAACTAAATGAGATTCTCACAAAGGAAGTATCTTACAAGTACATAGATTACTCAGTTGTTCAAGCCTCGCCTTTTATAGAATGCTGCAGACGAGAGTCCATAGGTTGATATTGAAAATAAAAGTGAGGTTCTATCAAGAAGGATTGAACTTGGACTTGGGGGTATTTGTATTGGAAGATGTATTGTCTACACTGATAAGCAATTTAGAAACTGACTAAACAAGAATCCCATGATCCCATTCATCAGTCAATCAAGTCTAATGTCTAGAAGCAAAAGCAAAGCACGACAAGTATGATACGACAATTACCGTCCTGTGCCCTACTCTTATTCTTACCACTAAACTCTGCCGAATGGTAAATTAGAAAGCATAAGAACGAGAAAAAAAGAAAGAAAAGAAAATCATCATCATCATCTCACCCCTGCTGGTTCGTCTCGTACTACAACGCAACCTACTCACCGAGGCAATTTTTTTGGTTCCAACCAATTATCACAAACGTTTTTCTTCCCCGTTCAAGTATTAATTTGCACGGAGCAATCACCATGAACCGGCAATGGAATGGAACCAATGAAAGCGGACAATCACGTATCAGGCAATGAAGATTTGCAGGCTGGCGTTCTTCACGGCGTTGCAGATTGGACATGAATCCATGCTCCACTCGCAATCTTTGCTGAGGCAGAGATGCTGGCATGGTAGCACAAGAACCGATACTTGGTTTTCTCAGCAAACCTTGCACGATTTCCGATGCTTTAGATCACGATTCTCTTTTTCTATTGTTTCGTGAAGAAGAACCTTTCTTCTGCTACCTAGCTTTTCCCTTGACAGCAGGAGTAATGAGCATCCTCATCGTCTTCTTCTTCGACATTTACAATAGTGATGATCCCATCGCTGTCACCATAAATGTGAAAAGAGTCGTTCAATCTTGCCAAAAAAATGGTTTGAGACAGTCTCGTTTAGCGCTACAAAAACTGGTTTAAAACATATAAAAAAATTACTTAAAAATAAAATCCATAAAATATAATATAATAATTTAAAAGAGAAAAAAAGTGACTTTTAATATTTCAAAAAATATTTTAAAAATAGTCTCAAAATCATAGTCCAGATAATTTAAAAGAGACGTTTAACACTTCAAAAACTGCTTTAAAATTAGTCTCTAAATCGTGGGTTGTGAACTTCAATCTTATCATTTAAAACAATATAAAATTCATTAATTATTGAGCCCCACTTATAGACCCATATAAAATATCTAAAATAACCTTCTTTGTAAATAAATCTAATCCTATTTTTTTAGTAATTACATATAACAATAAAGGGTATATTAGTCAACTAAATGATATTTAAAAAAATCAATCTTTTTTATTCATTGAAAACTGTAACTAAATGACAATAAAACCATCATTAGCAATTATAATACTTAAAAGATTCATAATCTTTCTTGTCAAATTTATATTTCAAAGGGCAACATTGTAAAAGCAATGAAAATAAAAATCAATAACTCCAAAAACTTAAGAAATTGCTTCAACATTTATAAAAGCATTTGATAATATGATCAACGAGTAAGTTCTTACCCGTATAAATGGAAGTATCCCTGATTTTTTGACTTTGATTAATGTAAAGGAAATCAGAAAATAAGACCCCTATTCTATTAATTTGCAACCGAGAGTGTTCTCAAGCGTCTTTAACACTTTTGAAATATGCATATTAGTATTTTCCCAATTGGAGATTTTCAATGTGCTCTGCAAATATACAATGAGAAATTGTTTCATCATTCACTACCATAGAGACGTGCAAAGGCTCAAATGGCGGCATACATTTCATCCAGAAGAACAAGGATGAATACGAGTAAAATTAGGCAGTACTATAATAGGACAAGCTCAAATATCATCAGGAGCATATTGCCCTCTCCAACAATTCCTGCAACTGCCCATTCTTGTATGCCTCTGTTGCAAAAATTAGAAGCATTACTTTAACAATCATCACAATAAATCATATAGACATTTCGATGAATTCAGTTTCATATCAAAATCCAGCAAATGAACACTTAAACAAATGAACGTCGACATTTGCAGGGAATAAATATACATGCAAACAACAACCCATTAAATAATTCCTCCACTAATTAACTCTCCTTGGGACTTGATGAACTAAAACATCTATAAACAGCAGAATGGCAAAATGGGTCATAAGCATCATAAATAACACGCCTTCTGAAGCAGGAACAAGGAAAAATATGAAGTTCACTAGTTCAGTTTAGAGTTCAACAATAACAACAAAATGCTTAATCCCATCTAGCTGGGTTTGGCAACATGAATCCTGTTCCGCCTTCCTAGTCTGTCAAAAACCACATCTTCAGCCATATTACATATATTGACATCAATTCTGACCAACTCCTTTCAGGTCCCCCGATCTTCCTTTACCTGCGTAGATCTTCCAGCAATCACCCTTCCATCTTCTCACAATTGCCTCCCTCGGTCTTCACTTTACATAACCAGCTATCTTGCCATACTTTATTTTTATCTTGTTTCCTGTTTGGACAATTTCCGGACACTCTTAGGATATGTTCATTCATTACCATATCCTTCCTAGTCTTCCCATACATCCATCTCAACATCTTCATCTCAGTAACACTTATCCTATAAATATGTTGCTTCTTTTTTGCCCAATAGTCTGCTCAATACATCATAGCAGGTCTAATAACTGTCCTATAAAATTTGCCTATTAGCTAGACTGGAATACTTCGCAACACTCAAAAAGCGCCTCTTTACATAAGTCAACCAGCTCTAATTCATGGTGCAACATCCTTGTCAGTATCCCTCTTTATCCAAAATAATGGAAGTGATTGCTTTAGGAATCTATTGGTTCTCAATTTTTATTATTGCTTAACCTCCACTATCATTTGTGTTCAATTTACATTCCAGATGCTCAACTTTAACTTGACTTATTTTAATACCTTCTGATTCCGAAGTATTCTCCATAATTTTACTTTTGCATTTACTCATCTAGTTTGTCTTGATCTCTACCATCATTTGTGTTCAATTTACATTCCAGATGCTCAACATTAACTTAACTTATTTTAATACCTTCTGATTCCGAAGTACTCTCCATAATTTTACTTTTGCATTTACTCATCTAGTTTGGTCCACCAAAACCACACCAACAAATAACAAATATTAAGGCATCTTCTATTGAATATGAACTGCCAATAAATCAATAATTAAAAGAAACGATAAGGACTACTAGCTGAACCATGTTGTAGTATTGTCATTTGTCACTGAAAACTCATGTGTCTCACTGCGCATTTCTCTCACCCTAGTTAGCTCCGCTATCCATGTCTTTAATGATCTCAAATACCTGATTGATACTCCTTACTTGCCCCAAAACCACCAAAGCACCGGCTTTAGATACTCTATCATATGCTTTCTCTAGATCAATAAAATCCATATGAAGGTCTCTCCTCTTCTCCCTAAACTTCTCCATTAATTATACAAGTGAAAAGATAGCCTCAATAATAGAAACCATCACTCTTTCCAATAATTTCATAGTGTAACTCATAAGCTAACTATACAATAATTAGTATAATTTTGGACATCTCCTTTATTCTTATAAATAGATATTATAGTGCTTCTCCTCCAAGTATTTGGCATTTTCTTAGTCCTCAAACTTCAATCAAATAATTTGGTCAACCAAAATACATCAATCTATCATATGCATTTCCACACTTCAATTGGAATACCATCTAGTCACAGGGCCTTTCCTATTTCCATCCGGGCTAAGCTCCCTTCACTTCAATACCATGATTCTACGAACATAGTAATGTTCTCTTAACATACAAGTTTTCATATCACCTAGTAGAGCTCTTTGTTCCTTTGCTATTTAATGATTTTTGGAATCACTTAGCCTTTCTTTAGTCTCCTCATCCTTTATTAACATTCTCAACTTATCACTCTTAAATGGATCAAACTTGATCTAAATCTCGTCTTTCTCTCTCTAAGTCTTGCAAGTTTATAGATATACTTATTACCCTCTTCTGTGGCTAGCTTATTATATAGGACATCATATTCTACTTTTTTGGCCTCACTTATTATCTTCAGAGTTTTGTTTTTCAATTTTTTTTTAAGTTTTTCTCGTTTCTATTTTTTTCCCATGGTTTTAAAATAAAGCCTTCTCTCTTTAACGACCTTTGAAACCTCACCTCTCCACTACCAAGTTTCTTTTTGAGATTGAAATGTACCTTTAGATTCTTCTAAAACCTTGTCCCCTACTCTTTTAATGTAGCTGGACGTTTCAACCCACATTTGTGTATGCTCTAATTTCGTGCTTCCTCTATTATTAAATTATCTCAAGTAGTCAATAATTTTTCTCCTTTTAGGTTCCATCATTCTATTTTTTGATCTTTTTACAGGTAAAAAAATTTATAACTAATATAAGAAAATATGTAAGTACATGAAAAGTGTACATCAAAGAAGTACATAGAAAATAAGGTCATGCTGTCATTTGATGAATGTAGAATGTGGTAAACTGGAGGAGAATTGAATTGATGTGGAAGAAGAGGTCTTGGAATGGGATCAGAAAAAAATTATGGGATTTGGCAAATTCTTGGGCCTATCATGGGGCAAAAGGGAAGTCAGGGAGCAATTTATGGCAATAAAAAGAGGGGAAAAAAAGAATTCAGGTTTAAAGGTTAGCTGAAGTAAACTGAGAGGCAAGATGCCACCGGATTCATAAAACTTAATTTGGATTGTGAAGCATTGGGGAGGTTCGGCGAGATTTGGTGGAAAGAGGAAGTGTTGAGTGGAGAAGAGGCAAAAGGGATGTTGACATTGACATGATAAAGATTTGGCTATTATCTTGGAATGTAAGGGGCTTGCGTATGACGGATAAGGGCTCGATGTTAAATTTTTTTTGCCGTTAACAAATATAGTTATCATTATGCTTCAAGAGACAAAGCTAGAAAGAGCTGTAGGGACTTCTGGGTTATGCTACGACACTAGATTTGGTGAGGCTGAGGTGTTACCGGCTGTAGGTGTATCAGAATGCATCATTCTAGCATGTGACAAAAGGGTGATAAGGACACCTTTTTGGCGAGTATTCAGTTTCGGCTCTGATTTCATTCAATGAGAACGAGGAGAGATGGCTACTAATAAGGTCCAACAAACACAATTGTATATGGAAATATGGGTAGAAATACATGAGATTAGGGGTTGATGGCATGTTCTGTGATGTATCGGAGATATTAATACTATTAGATTCACATATGAGAATAGACTGCAACAGAAGGGATGCAAGCATGCGGGGCTTTGATGACTTCATTATGACCGTAACTTGGTAGATTTATCATTACATGGCATTAGTTTACTTGGTCAAAAAAAATCAGCTCAGGGCTTTGTCAAAATTGGACAGATTCTTGGTTTCACCTGACTGGGAGGAGGGGTTTGAGATGCTCATACAAACAGACTAATCAGATGCTCTTACAGACCATTTCTTATACAGTTAGAATGTGGAGGAGTTGTGAAGGAAGCCTGCTTGTTCTGATGTGATAAAAATGTGGCTAAAGGGTGTTGGGTTTTCGGAAAAAGGTGAAACAATGGAGGGATGGGTTACAATTTTGTGGTAAACCAAGTCTCATTGTTTTTCAGGGAAGAGAGCTGAAAGAGGTGGTGATAGAATTACATAAAGAAACTTTGGAAAGGTTGATGATCATTTAAAGGAAATTTTTCGCAGAATGAACATCTTTGATCAAAAGGAAGCAACGAGGCCCCTCACAAGGGAGACTGAACTTGAGGTCAGTCTTGAAAAGGACTACGAAAAATGGGCATGAGTAGAAGGGATAAGCTGGAGAAAATTCAAGAGCTGTCTGGTTGAGGGAAGGATACAAAACCCTTTTAAGTTATTTCATAATTTAGAGTGGCTAATGCAAGGAAGAACATAGTTACAAAATTAAGAGTTGGGGAAAGAGTGGCGGAGGAAGAAGATATCAATAAAGTAACTGAAGATTACTACCAGAATTTACTAAGGAAAATGGGGAACACAGACCACAATTAGAGGAATGGAATTGGATATGATTTCTAATGAAGCAAGGATATTCTTAGGAAGACCATTTACGAAGGAGGGAGTTGAAAGGTAATAGGGAACCTTAATGGTAACAAAATGGGATTTGGATGGCTTTACAATGGCCTTCTCCAAGAAAGGATGGCCTATAGAAATGAAGGATTTTATGGATGTGGTGATGGGAGTTTTATGATGAATATTCTTGTGAGAAATGATGCTTTGGACATCAAAGATTATTGGCCAATCAACCTAGTGGGACGCGTGTATAAGATTCTAGCAAAATTATTGGCAAGTAGTTTGATGGAGGTCTTACCTAATGTCATAGCTCCAAGCCAAACTATATATGTGAAAAATAGACAGATTTTAAATGGTGTTTTGGTGGCAAGTGAATGTCTAGACTGTAGATTCTAGACGATGCAATGGCAATCTGGGCATCAATTGCAAAAGTGATATGAAGAAAGCCTATGACCATGTCGGTACACAATTCATTGAGAATATTATGAGGAGAGATAGATGATATTATTATCAGAGATGGAAGAATTGATGAATTAAATGTTGATTTGAGTAAACACTTTCAAACAAAAGATCACTGGAACTTTGTTTTTTTTTTTTTTGGGTGTAGAGGTTGCTCGGTCTAAGTATGGTGTTAATTACCACAACGTAGTATGTGGATCTACTTGAAGAAACTAGCGTGTTGGGTGCAAGCACTATTGATACACCTATGAACCCCAATATTAAGCTAGAAGCTGAACAGGGAGAGTTACACAATGGTCCAAAAAGATAAAGGATGGTTCGGAAGCTTATGTATCTTACAATAACATGACCTAATTTGACTTTGTTGTTGGAATAGTCAATCAGTTTATGCATGCTACTAGATAGCCATACTGGGAAGTTGTGTAGAATTTCAGATATCTCAAGAGTGATCTGGAAAAGGTTCTTATGTATAAACCATCATCTAGTCTTGATAAAGGATGGTTAGGAAGCTTATCTATCTTACAATAGCATGACCTAATTTAACTTTGTTGTTGGCATAGTCAATCAGTTTATGTGTGCTACTAGATAGGCCATTCTGGGAAGTTGTGTAGAATTGAGATATCTCAAGAATGATCAGGAAAGGTTCTTATGTATAAACCATCATCTAGTCTTGATATTGTGGGGTTCTCTGATGCTGATTGGAAAGGAAATCATGACGAATAGAAGGTCAACTTTAGGCTATTGTACTGTTGCTGATGACAACTTAATTATACGGAGAAGTAAGAAAAAACCAAAGGTGGCAGCTCAATCAAGTGCAGAGGCTAAATATAGAGCTATGGCTTATACGGCATGTGAGATGATGAGGGTAATAACCCTTTTATAAGAGATAGGTTTTACTTTGACTAGTCCAATAAGAAATACTGTGATAATCAGGCAGCTATCCATATATCAGGTAATTCAATATTTCATGAAATGGCTTCATTACAAACATGGAATTGAGTAAGCAGATTGCTACTTGTTATCGAAGTCTGAAGAACAGCTCGGTGACATCCTTCCCAAGGTCTTGAATAAAAGTCAGTTTCAATTTTTGAGTTACAAGCTGGGCCAAGGTTCGCAATATTGACGTTGCCTGGCATGTCGCCATGTGGCTCAGTCGATATGTCGGCGAGGAAAAAACGGGAACCTTGGGGAAACCAAGGTTTCAAAAAAAATTGAAAATTTCCCCCATGTCACCACATGTCGAGAGACATGGGGAAAAAATCGAAAAAATTTGAAATTTTTTCCCCATGTCGCTCGATAATAATGATTTTAGGAATATAATCGTCTATCCTGTGGTTCTTCACCTTTACCGTTATTTCAATTCCAACACATAAAGGAAATCAACAAATCAAATGCATGAGGTAATTTCATCTTGAATTATTATGCATGATATGCATCCTAAATTA
>JAUPMG010002473.1:0-16085 GCA_031762675.1 Pachysandra terminalis | reverse complement strand
TCAATCAATTATTGAAATTTAGTGGTGAAAGATGATGGTGTAAGTCAAGCACAAAGCTGAAAGTGAAACTTGATAAACAGTCTTCTTTATACAAATCAAGGCATCCTCCCTTTAGCTATGTGTTTACTACTCCCCATTGCACAATTAAAACTTTGAAATGGTGTTGAGGTTGGCCATTTTTAAAGTCAATTATTGTACAACCCCCTTCAAAATCCTTTTCATTTGCTGATTTTAACCCCCCTTGTTTTTGATCTACTCGTACTGACTCTAGGCAACATTTTTCAGAGTTAATCTATTTCTTTTATCTTACTAAAATCTCAATTTGCCCTTCCTGACTAATTTTGCCTTCTTCCAATGTCAATCATATAATTCTTCTCTTTCTTAATATCTATAATTTATAAAATTGCTTGCTTCTTCTACATTAATATTATTTGATTTTCCTGTTGATAATCTCATTTCGAATATTTAGATTTAAATAAAATAACTATATCCCACAAATATTATACATATCCATGACATAAATGAATGTCTAATAGAAATTAATTTTCTTTTAATCTTTTCATTTAGTTTGGTTCATCTAAATCCAGTTCAAACTCAACAAATTGTGTTTGGACTGAGTTTGGCTTTGATGGATTAACTTCAATTTGAGAGAGTTGGATTTGAACAAACAGATTTTAGTTAGAGCCGAGCCTAAACTGATTGAAACCCGACCCCTCCTGTTATATTGACAACCACATTGTAATAGGATAATACAAATTTGACAATTGTCTACTTCTTAAAGAGAGGTAAAATAGTCATCATATCACTATATTTGACTTATATCAATAAAACAGTTGTCATATCATTATATTTGACTTATATCAAAACTTTTCGTTGGAAGTTGTCAGGGTGGAGCAAAGAAATTTTTCTTGCAGGGCCAAATTAAATTACAGCAAAAATAAAATAAAATCTAATGTGCTTCATTAATTAATGTTCGATGATTTCGGTCCGAAATACAATTTTGATAGAAAACTTTTCTATTCTTAATTTATTTAAATAAAATAAATAGCAAAATTTTATCAAAATTATTGAAATTCAGAGTTTGATGATTTTAAAAAAATAATTTGATTTTTTCAAATTATTATTTTAATTAAAATTAATTATTTTGACAATTTTCAAACTTTTTTTGTACAAATTGTCTGAAATCTTTTAAAGCAAAATTTTATGATTTTGATTTTGCCTACCTAGACAAAATCAAAAAAATTCAATGAAATTTAAAACATTGGCATATATTAATAGATAAGTAGAGTTGCTAATGAGCTGAGCCAAGCTTTACCCAGTTCGTCTCGAGCTCGTAAACTGCTTCGCTCGAACTCGTAAACCTTGAGCAAGGCTCAGGCCCGGCTCAAGCTTGTTAAAAAAAAATTGGGCTCAGGCTCGTTAAAATATTTTAGGCTCAAGCTAGGCTCACAAAAAGCTCGACTCGTAAAAAGCTCGACTTGCAAAAAGACCTTAGCTTGGTTCAAATAAATTAATATTATAATTAATAATTATTATTATATAGCATAATATATTAACTGTTTAATATTAGTATATAATATTAGATATAGGAATATAAATGTATAATAACATAAACAAATTGAGCCGAGCTTTAACCGAGTCGAGCCTACTCAAGTTCAGCTCAAGGTCTTTAAGCTAGTGAGGTTTTTTTTGGACCTAGGTCTGGTTCGTGTGCCTAATTATAGAGCTGAAGTTTGGCTCACTGGTGGCCCTATAAATAGATAGAAAATTAATTTTAAAAAAGTGTGTAAAAGTGTAATTTTAAAATGTTAATATATATATATATCTGTATATATATATATATATATATATATATATATATATATATATATATATTAAACTATAATTTTAAAAACTATGTATACAAAACAATAATTATTAAAAATGGTTAGAATTTTCAAATGCCAAGAACGCAACTCCACTCAAGGTAAGTGGAGTGTAGAACAAAAATGTGATTTTAAAACCTTTGGGGGGATGGCTACCCCACCCCTGACTCCCTGACAAAACATACATGCGATTTTAAAAACTTTAGGGGGCCATGGTCACTCCCGCCCCTGATTCCGCCCCTCAAGTTGCGATACAACTTTGTCGGAGGAAGATTTGTACAAGTACAAGACCTCAAAAGAGGCCAAATGAATATAAAAAAATTAACATATAGCGAGGGCTTAAGTAGAATTTACTTATATAAGGAGTATAGACTGGTATGAGTTAAAAGCATAAAAACAAAAAATCAAAGAAAACACGTATTTCAGTACGTATCATTGATTAGGGCCATAAACGAGCTGAGCCGAGTTTTGCCCAGTTCAACTCGGGCTTGTAAACCATGAGAAAGGCTCAAGTTCATTAAAAAATTTGGGGCTCAGGCTCGGCTCAAGCTCGTTAAAGCTCGGTTCGGCTCACAAAAGCTCGGCTCAAGCTCATTAAGATATTGAGCTTTTTTTCGGGGCCAAACTAGGCTCACGAGCCTAATTAAAGAGCTCAAGCTCGGCTCATATGAGCTGAGCTCGAGTTCAAGCCAACCTAGCTCAACTGGTTGACAGTTCTATCATTAATGTTGTTATAAAACATGTGTCCGTTTTTATTTGGAATTGAAAGAAAAGTTTATTAGGGGCGAAATAGGAATAAAAAAATCGAACAGTTCAAAAGTGATAAACATGAAATTTTTTGTTTAAAAAACAAAAGAAAATTAAAAAAAAAAATGAGACAAATCTCAGAAGGGATATGAACAAAATAAAAAAAATTCAAAGATAAAATGGGGATGATGAAAAGTCGATCGAACAAAGTGATATAAAAGTTCTCTCTTTTTACATAATTATTGATAACGAGACGAGAGGGCTACACACAAACATGTAATTTGTTCAAGTGTGTATGATGTTGGGATTAGTGAGAGAGAGAGAGAGAGAATTACCAAAAAAAAAAAAAAAAAAGGAGAGAGAGAGAGAGAGAAATTCATGCAAGCCTCACGTGGGCGTTTAGAGGCGCAGGTGTATATTATATATTAATGAAAAAATTATATTTTGACCTCTATGGTTTTTGATAATTTCAATTAGATCTTTTGAGATTTTTGAAATAAAAAATTAAGGAGATTGATCAACTTAGGACATTAGTCATTGACTGGTATATCTTTTATAAATAATTAAATAATTTTTAGGTAAAATAGATAAACCTTAGATATAAATTATCCCTCTTAATCTCTTGTCCACTTTAGTCATCATACTTTACTGTCAATTGGAATCATTCATCAAAAAAGAAAAAAAAAAAAAAAAACACATCAATTTATGAAAAATGATTTATAAAAGATATATCAGTCAATGACTTAATGTTCTTAGTTGATCGATTTTCTTATATTTCAGACGGAAGATGTCATTGTAATCTTAGAAATCTCAAAGAGTTTAACTATATTATCAAAAACCTTAGGATGTTCAAATTATAAGGGGTATATTAGTTAATGTTGGTTGAGGTTTTCAATGAAAGGTGTTATTGTAATTTTAGAAACCTTGAAGAGTTTTAACTGCAATTATCAAAAACCTTAGAGGGTAAAAGTATAATTTTCCCTGTATTAATTAGAAAAGAATGAATGATCGTGTACTACTACACTACTGCATTAATCAATTAAATGGATCTTCTGATTTCATAATGTTGCAGACATCAAAGCTGCTTCTAACACCTCTCTCTGTATGACCTTCAACTAAAGGGCGAAACCGACACAGGTCGGTATATATATATATATTCATATGAGACAAAACCTTTTGTCATTCTTTTTTAGTACTAGTATTACTCAAATGGACGACAGAGCAAGGTTTAAAGTCTTAGGACAGACCATATCGGCCGGTCCAGATTCGAAATGGATCGCCCAATTTAGAAAAAAAAAAATTGGATAGGTCGGATTGGTCACCCGACCGATAATACCGATCACCAGATTAACAAAATTGGTCGTTGGATCGACAGTATTGATTGGGGTCGGTTCTAACCGGACCGGTGCAGATTGATATCGATCTTGGCCATTCAATTTATAAATTAAAACGAAAAACCAAAAAAAAAATATATCTATATATATATATATATATATATTAGACCAGTTGTATCGATCACTGGATTGGTTATATTGACCGGTTCGTACTGGTATCAGCTAGACTGATTCGATCCAAAGTCCCACAATACAACTATTGTATCATGGCTTGAGACTGGACTGGTCCCAGTCGATCCTAATACGAACCGGGCCATACAAACCGAATCGATTTAATCCTTGAAACCTTGCAACAGAGCCATCTAACCAATGTGTTTTACCCTAGACCGGACCCACTGATGTACAGTCCATAATGTATCATAAGTGCAGCCCGATCCGGTTGGACCACGTTCGATATGTGAAAACTTCTTAATATAAAGAGACCCGAACGTCAAACATTAACTATGTGAAAACTTCTTAATATAAAGAGATCCGAACGTCAAACATTAACTGTTTAAGGTTATGGATTATTGATGGAATGTTTATTTTTGGATATATTTTTATCAGTGGCCCGTGGAACCGTTATTGGTGGATTTTTTGGATCGAAGTTACTGAGGAATTATCGAGATGAAAAAAAAGAAGAAGCGAAACTGCGGTTTAAAGCTTAAGAATTTATGTGAACTTAATACGTGTGTGGATGTGCAATGCAGCATCTGTACGTCTCGCTTCAGACGATACGGCCTTCTTTAAACAATATTTTATAAAATTAATTTATTTATTTATTTGGCATATAGATTCTCTTAATTCCCCTTTAAGCTATTTACCTCCGGACCTTTCAAGTCCTATTTATTTCACTGAATTTTATGCTAAATTAGATGCACATTTTTTTTATATAAAAATAATTTGAAAACAAATCAGCTTCCAAACCGTAATATGTGAAAGAAATACTATTTTTTTAATTTGTTTTTTTTATATTATTTTTTTATGTTTGTGATGTTGCAACCCTTTTGTGTGAAAAATTGTGTTTCCACTTTGGATATATCTTAAAAAGAACAAAAATGTTGGTGAAACATGACAAAATAAAGAAAAAAAATTTTAATAGTGCAGGAAGAGTTTCGATTGTACCACGTGGCACTATTCTTTTTTTAAAAAAAGGGTAAATTTCACAAACCACTCTTGAGGTTTGCTATAATACCCATATATATCTCATATTCTTTTATACATCCCCTCTTCTATCTCTATTCAGTTATGGACCTCCCCTACACTAACCGTATTATCGAAAATCATCAAATTTTACATGTTTTAGATTATTTTACCCTTGTATTTAAACCTATCATACGACCCCAACACCACCACCGTCGTCACCACTATTGGTGGTGGTGGGGTGGTGGTAGTGGTGGTGGTGGTGGTAGGTTTATTTACAAGGGCAAAATAGTCTAAAACATATAAAAATTGATGATTTTCGTTAAATTTCGTTAATGTTGTTAGTGTATGGAGGTTTATGTTCGAACGGAGAGAGTAGAGGGAATGTACTTGTCCTTTTGAGCAAGGTTTTATTCTCGGGATCCTAGATCGGACCGGTCTGGGCCGATCCCGATCCAGATTGCCGATCCAACTTTTGGATCGTCATTTGAAAAAAAATATTTGGATCGGTCTGAATCAATCAATTTGTATCAGAATCAATTAGATTGTTCCGATCCAAAGCCAATTGAAAAAAAAAAAAATTGGATTGGTTGGACTGGTCCGATCAAGTCATTGGATCATCGACCGATCCATATCGATATCGGTTGGATCGGTCCGATCCAAAGCCACTTGATACAATAGTTGTATCGTGACTTGAGATCGGACCGGTCCTGCCCGATCCGATCCAATCCACACCGATCCTTGAAACCATGCTTTTGAGAATGAAAGGGGAGGTATATGAGTATCATACCAAACCTCAAAGGGAGGTTTATAGAATTTACCCTAAAAAAACTGTTAGTTAACATGATAAATTCAAGAAAAACTGTGTTTCCCAATCATATATGTTTGGCTAGCATCCCTCATATGTAGTATAGTGTTTTTGATAGTGCAGGAATGGTTTCAATTTTACCATGCGGCACTGTTCTTTTAGCCAAAAAAGAAATTCTCCAGAGAAGAGAAAACATGGATCTTTTAAGTTTGTCCAGCTCAGCTGCCACCTGGAAAAAAATATAGTGATGGCAATGTAATGATCGGCTGAGTGCTCATACACGTTGGCCATGTACGACGCGCTTAATACTCGAGTATCGAGGTGAAAGGCCAATGGAAATCTCTACCCTTTAAAGAAAGCAAAAGCTCCTTGACGTGGGTCCCCCATCCTTCACTCAGAGGATTGTGGGCCCCAATCCCAGCCAATCAGGTTCAACTGTTTGAGAATCTTCATAGATTTGTCGTGTTTCGCTAGCAATCTTCAAAAAAAAAAAAATTATTGTTATTATAAATGGGACGGCCTTAGTCTTACATAATCATCATCTAGGGTTAGATTTAGGGTTGCTGAGTGGAATCACTTTTAGGGTTTGTCTGGCAGATTCCTGGAGATGTGTGGGGTCTACATTGGACTAACTTCCATGAATATGGTTGATGATGTGGACCAATAGAATGATAGCTTTTTTGGCGGGAAAGCTTTGTGAAGAAAAGATTCCTTTTCATTGGGGATAGGCATCTCCCATTAAGATACTGTTAGCTTTGGGAAGAAATTGTGGTTTTTCTCTTTTGTTTTTTGGTAAAAGAAAAAATTGTATAGGTGGAATGGAAAGTATTAATTGGGTTTCTATAAGTTTAGTGGACATTAGTAAACAAGATTAAGGCATTTAATAATTTGTGCTTTTGAAGGAGCACAAAATAAATTAAAAGGAGAAATTTTTTATACCAAAGGCTTGAAATACTTTTTTTATAATTTAAGTGAGGAAATTAGTACCACAAGTCATTCATTTATGTTTTGAGTAAAATTAAAATGTTGAAAAAAAGTACCAAGTTTTATTTAAAAAAGAAAAAGAAAAAGAATAAAAATGAAAGACTAGATATTAATTGAAAAGGGATATGATCATGTTGAGATCTTAACCCTAAATCCATCAATCAGTGGTATATGCCATTTTTTCAATCACTTAAAAGAGTTATTTTTTGTGGTGAAACACTTAAAAAGACTTTTAGTTTAGAGATGGTAACCTCCCCTTGTTCTAGTCTCCATTCATCCAACAAAATGACTCATCAAATGAACAATTTTCAATTTGTATTATATGCATGATATTTGTGATTATTTACCTTCAAGATTGACTTTCTCACATTGGACATCCACATAAATATAATCAACTGGGGAAAATTTATAGAAATTCATGCTTTAGTGTGGATATATATATATATTTTTAAATTGAATTTATTTAAGTATTTTTGGAGTTATTAGATTGCGATTGATATTAAACCTGTTTTTTCATGAGAGCATTTTGTCTGTTTCGAGGTAGCTGCACCATCGGCTGTTCCGTGTGTCGATTTCTGCCACGTCTGGTCAAAAGCATATTTGGATTTTGCACGAGACCCTCGGCTGAACACGTGACGAAATCGGTGCACGGAACAGCCGATGGTGCAGCTACCTCGAAACAGACGAAATGCTCTCTTTTTTCATAGCCATTTGATTCGTACTTCTACTTATATGTAGGAGAAATCCAAATTAGTAAATGGAGGATGAAATCGTCCAAACTCTTCTAAAAAAACATGTACATTGGGATATTTTCAAACTTGTTAATAATATATGGTTTTGTTCAATATATTGAGCAAAATTATGAGCTAATTAAGATGTTTGGAGAGTTCCTAGTCCAGCTCTTAGAGAGTGTTAATTCATAATGTAATAGCTAAGAGCAGATTAAGAACACTGACATGTCTAAATCTAACTATGCCTAGTTTCTTTTTATTTTTCCTTTTTCGTACATATATTTGGTTTAACTGTGATACGGAAGATTCAACCCTACTATATTTTTGACTTTTAGAATTGGTTTTCTCTTATAAATGGAGATGGGGGGACAAAAGTCATACCAATGGGTTTTTCATGATCACAAAACGTAGGATAAGAAAGAAAATTAGAAATCTAGAATGCTATTTCAAATTGGATATTTCAAAACAAAAATTTGAGTTATCAAAATGAGATTAGTATTGAACTTCTTTACAAATTGGATATTTCAAAAAAAAAAAAATATGAATTTGTTAAAACAAAATTTGGAGTTGTCAAAATGAGATTGGTATATTGAACTTGTTTACAAATTGGATATTTCAAAAAAATAAATAAAAATTGCATTTATTAAAAAAAATTTGGAGTTGTCAAAATGCCATTGGTATTGAAATTGTTTATTGGAGGCATTTGGTTCATATCTCTACTTGTAGATACGGGAAATCCAAATTACCAAATGGAGGATGTGAAAAACATCCAAATTTGGTCTCTCTATGAAACCAAGAATTGGAGTATTTTATTGAATGAATTCGGATTCCACAAATGGGCCGGGCATCCCCTATTTGTAGGCGATGCCCAATTGCCATACCCATCAATTAGTTACTGAGTCTCATTTCTCTAATGACCCGCACCCATTGTACAGTATTGTCTGCTTTGGTCTGAAGATCATGCAATGAAATGCCAAGGCCCCCTTATATACCAAATCTTGGACTCGTTTGCTACCCATGTGGGACTCTTGTGTGCCACCCCAGCCTGTCAGTATCTGTAACCTGCCGGCATCCGTAGCTTGCCAACCCCTTGGGCCTGCCACGATACATCCGCCCAGGACTGGACCCCAGAATCTCCCTCACCAATAGACAGAGTCATCCTCGGCTCTAATACCATTTGTGACGACCCACACCCATTGTACAGTATTGTCCGTTTTGATCCGAAGACCTCACGATTTTGTCTCTTGGGTTTGACCCCAAAATCGTGTTATACAATGAAATGCCAAGCCCCCCCTTATATACCGAATCTTGGACCCGTTCGCTACTGATGTGGGACTTTTGTGTGCCACCTCAGCATGCCAGTATCTGTAGCCTACCAGTCCCTTCGACCCGCCCACAAGACACCCGCCCAAGACCCCATAATCTCCCCACAATAAAACACAATCCGAAACTGCCTCCAATTAATTAATGCAAAATTGCAAAACTGCCCCACAATCAAACAAAAGTGTTTTTTCAATTAAATATAAAACCATTTTCAGTTTCAAACCAAATAAAACCTGTGATTTGTAATTAAAGCCACATTAAAAATTAAACATAAAATTTGAATCACATTCCAACAATCCTCACTTGATTCAAAATTCAAATACCTAGTCAAGTGCTTAAAAGAATATGATACAGTCATATTGGTGTCTTTTGGACTTAATCGTACTTAGGGTTTTTCAATACAGTGTCTACAGAGACGAAGTAGAATAAATTCTTGAGCATAATCTCTTTTATGTAAACAACTAATATTGAGACCCACATCATACCCTACCATAGGATTGACACATTTAGGCTATGCGTCACCTGGATTTTCATGAGTGCTCTAGAGAGTTTGCCTAACTCTCAACAGAAGTGGCCCCAAGTCATACTCACATAGATAAAATACATTAAGTATGTAATTGCAGTTAAACATACCACCTATAAAGGATATGGACTTTATTAAGAGCTTTGAAAACTCATCCTCACGCACTGCAATTAGCACTGCACACATCATAGTGATAGGTCACTATTCGGTGCTATCGAACTCCTTAAGTGACTTGTTATACCTATTGAACCTATTTCCTAGGATCTCCATTCATGTCGGTTGGGTTTCCATCACTGGTAGTTCATTTTAAGGGCTTTAACCCCCTCCCTCTTCATGTCTCACATACTAACTTCCTAATTAGTGGTTTAATCAAAGGATTCTTTTCTGACCTCACAAAGTCAACTGTTATGACTCCATCAGTAAGCTGCTGTTTTACTTTATTATGTCTTAGACATATATGTCTGCTCTTCCCATTATAAATTTTGTTTTTTACTTTTGCTATAGCAGCTTGACAATCACAATATAGGGACACATATGGTACTGGTTTTGTCACTAAAGGAACATCTGTCAACAGGTTTCTAATCCATTCAGTCTCTCTACCTATTAGTTCTAAGGCTACAAATTCATACTCTATAGTAGACTTGGCATTACATGTTTGCTTAGTGGATTTTGAAGAAATTGCTCCATCTCCCAAGGTGAACACATAACCACTCGTAGAGTTTATCTCATCATTCCATGTTATACAGTTAGCATCACAAATTTCTTCTAACACAGAAGGAAAGCCAATATAGTGTATACTATAGTTTATTGTCACGACCCGAATCAGAAATCCCCAATTTCTTAGGTTTTCTGATTGATTAGCAACCTTCATCCCGTATTTCTACGAGTGTGGATAACAGTAATCAAAACATAAGCGGAAGTTACTAAACAATCTAGTAAGATATAAGTAACTAATACAACCTAAGCAGGAAACAACAATTTTAGGGAAAAAGAGTCCACATCTAGACTATATCAAAGTTTCAATAGAATAAGCTACTCATTCCGGTCTCTCTATTCGCATCTAAGCTCCTGAACCTGAAATATAAACAATATCCATAAGCTGGAAGCCAGAATAAGTAAGCCTTCAATGAAGTGTATTCACTCATGTTCCAACATTATGAGAAAAATGTAATAGTTTTCAATGTGCAGTAAGCATAGTATGTGCAAGTTGTGAACAATGTGGTATACAATCTATAAATAAAGCAATATAAAGTTCTCTCCCATCCTCACAGAGTAATACTCAGTGGTCAGTAATCCTACAGCTACATGCATAGATTTTATATGAGAATTGGGCCAAGTATTTCATATACAAGGCTCTCACACTAATATCAACACAGAATATGCAATGCAAGTGAAATGCAAATGTTGTATGGAAGGTGAAATATCGTAAGCTCCCACGTGATCCTAATCTTTATCTGGGGTGTCCCAGCAACCTGAATTCGCCCCAGGATGTTCTAGCAACTTGAAATTATCCCCCGTATGAACGGACTATGGGATAGGATTATTCTATGTGTACAACATAGTTCTAAGGGTTTTCAACCTAGGAGGCACAATCCCCCAACTTATTTTTTATCATGGGCCTGCGGCCAAAGCTCACAAGCACATGTTTATTCCTTCAGGGAATCATACATATTCACAATCCAACAGAAAATATAACATAGTCTCACTATCTCCTAAGCTTACACTAACGTGCGGATCCTTGGGATAGTTTACCATCTTCCAAGCTTACACCAACGTGCAGATCCTTGGGTAATCATCATTCCTCAAGACTGTAAAGGTTCCCTATGTGGGTTCACTCTCAGCTTTGGTATAATCATATGGTCCTCTCATAGGACTAAGTGGCTATCAAGTCAATATCCCATATGTTAGTCTAAACCCAAGGTATCATGTGGGGTATTAGACCAGGCTATCACAACCGGAAAGTCTATATGCAACATCCAAATTCAAATCCATTTATTAATGCAACAAACAAGGTTTCATAGGCATATATTCAAATCAGCAGACATATGGGCACAGTCCTATCATCTATCCTACTCAAGCAATATTATACATACAACTACTAATCTAGTCTCATAACCTATTCTACTAAGTAGTATAAAGTATTACAAGCTACTAATCTATTTATATATATATATATAGGTATATAAGCATAATAGGTAAATATTATCCTACAAATGAAAGAAGTAAAGTAAAATGGGCACATCGGCACCAAACTCTTCATCAATATGTATAGAAGCCATAACCATGATCCAACCATCGAAATTCATAAACATGAGGCATCCATGTGCCTAATGCGTACCACATTCTCCTGGAATATTTAATAGGGCATCTCAATATGCCTTAACTCACATTTGAATGAATAAATAAAACACCGCAACTACCAATTATAACCAAACACGTGTATTATGATGGTATAAAGCTAATATGAGTGTTCGGGAGCCATGCTTACTCATTTCCCCTAAATCTTCTATTACTCAGCCAAAACTAGAAATCTAAATTTCTAGGTTGAGGGGTCGAATTTTGCATAAGAGGTCTAACTGAACCGAAAATATGCCAAACACGTGTAACTTGTCAAGACACACGCGCTCCCATTTGAATCACCCCATTTGGACAGGAGAACTGTTATGCAAGGTGCTCGGTGACCATTTGGCGCTCCTAAAAGTGCAAAAGTGTGTCAACTCAAATGGCACCTTGGGGTTTGGTCCAAATGAGTCTCGATAAACGAAAAGTCAACTTGGTTTGGTCACATATTCAGTTCGGCGAGCCTAAGACCCCTTAGGCTCACCGAAAGGGGGTTCGGCGACCACTTAGGCTTGCCTAGGATACCCTCGGCGACAAAACCAGAGGACCCTAAAAGCCTCTAAAATTCGGCGAACTTTTCGACTCGCCGGAAAGGTTGCCAAAGTTCAGGAATGGTCCGAATGATTTGAAATTTCATGGGGAGGTTGTTCACACTCCCAGGAAGGTTCGATTACCATTATTTTGTGGGTTTATGCGGTCTAAAATGGAGACTTGGGGTTTTTCCCTTATTTTCTCCACTTGGGGTTTGGTTTTTCCACATATGAGGTCCAATAAGATGGTCTGGTGTTAAGGGTTCCACATGCATCATAAACAATAGTATAAATCCCAAGGAGAAGGTGGGTATGAAACAAACAACACTCCTCCTAGGTCAAAATGCTAAAACACAACCGAAAAATACATTCAAAGATAGGTTACTCAACTTGTCCTTTTGCTGGTGGGTCTGAGGAGGATCTCGGGAGCTAACAGATATCATTAATAATCTAATATAATCATTTAAATTCTAATTAATCTCTAAGGTTCTGCTGCCTAATCAGGTTGACTACCTAAAATGATTTAATCTCCTAATTAGTCTAACTTCCTGAGGTTACGGACCTGATGGTTACTAATCCAATTGATTAGTGAACCTATTTTAATTATTTTAATTTAAACCTGTTACTAATCCTAATTAATCAAGGATAAAGGTTCAGGTCCTTACATCTATAGTCCCCTTTAAGTATTTCAGTAATATAGATATCGCGATCCAGTGAGTCTGGTTTGGGCTATGAGTATATCTACTCAATCTGCTTACTGCATAGGCTGCGTCAAGTCTAGTGCAGTTCATAAAATATATAAGGCTGCCAATGATTCTAGAATATTCTAATTGTGATATACATTCACCTTTGTTTTTACACAAGTGAATACTATAGTCAAAGGAAATGTTCACAAGGTTACAATCAAAGTGTTCAAACTTCTTTAAAATCTTCTCTACATAACGAGATTGTGATAAGGTTATACCATTCTCATTTTGTATAATTTTAATGCCTAATATCACATCAGCTTCTCCCAAATCCTTCATATCAAATTTGGAACTTAAAATTTTTTTAGTGTTTTTCATTATTTCAAGATTTTTCCCATTATGAACATATCATCTACATAAGCAAATAATCACACCATCATTATTTTCAAATTTAGAATACACACGTCTATCAGAATCATTCATCTGATATCCATAAGATACTAGCACACTGTCAAATTTTTCATACCATTTTTTAGGTGCTTGTTTTAATCCATATAAAGATTTTACTAGCTTACACAATTTTTTTTCGTTACCTTGAGCTAAGCCTTCAGGTTGATTCAAATATATTTCTTCTTCTAAATTACCATTTAGAAAGGTTGTTTTAACATCAATTTGGTGTATAACTAGTTTAGGTATAGATGCTAAGGCAATCAATACTCTAATGGTAGTCATCCTAGCTACTAGTGAGTAAGTATCAAAGTAGTCTATATCTTCCTTTTGACTATACCCTTTAGCCACTAGTTTTGCTTCAAGTTTATCGATTGAACCATCGGATTTTAATTTCTTTATAAATATCCATTTACAACCTATAGTTTTGCAACCATGAGACAAATCAACCAACTCCCAAGTATGGTTTGACATAATTGATTCAATTTCATTGTTAATTGCCCCTTTCCAGAATATTGAGTCTAAAGAAGACATAGCTTTCTTATAGGTTGTTGGATCAGTGTCTACTAGGAAAGTATAAAAACCACCTCCCAAGTTGGTTTCTTTCCTAACTCTGTTACTTCTTCTTGGTTCAATTTCAAGGTTTTTGTCTTCTTGTATTTCCCTTGTTTCATTAGTTGATTCTTGATTTATTGTTTCTTTTAGGTACTTTTTTGCCTTCATAGGAAAGATATGTTTAAAAAATTTAATATCTCTAGATTCAATTATTATGTTTTCTTCTAGTATATTATTCTCATATTTAAGTACTAGAAACCTATATGCTAAGCTGAACTGTTGCTAGCATATCTAATAAAAATACAATCAGATGCTTTAGGTCTCATTTTTTTTCTCTTAGGATCAGTTAGACCTACTTTAGCTAGGCACTCCCACACTTTTAGGAATTTTTGGTTAGTAGGATGACATTTCCCAAGTTCATAAGGTGTTTTACATGTTTTCTTATGAAATATATCATTACATATTACACAAGCGGATAAAATGGCCTCCCCCATGAGTTCGTAGGTAGACCAGAGCTTATTAGCATTGCGTTCATCATTTCTTTTAGAGTTCTATGTTTTGTTTCAACTATTCCATTAAACTCAGGTGTATATGGAAGGGTTACTTCATGTATAATTCCATTGGTCTCACAGAATTCCTTAAAGGAATAGACCCATATTCACTTCCTTTATCAATTCTAAGTCTTTTAATTTTTTTTATTTAACTGATTATCTAATCAGTTTATAAGTTATGAAAGTTTATTTAGCTTCATCTTTAGTTCTTGATAAGTATACCTAGAGTAGTCGTCTATAAAAGTTATACAACATTTCTTACCTCCTCTAGTCATATTATAGTGTCTTTAAGTCTGCTAGATCACTATGTATTAATTCTAACAGTTCATTTTTTCTTTTTACAGATTTATGTGATTTATGTGCAAATTTAGCTTCTACATAAGCTTCACATTTTTCAAAGTCTATATCACCTAGATTTTTTATTAATCCTAAGCGTTTCATTCTTTTAATATGTCCTATGTTTGTATATCCTAATCTAACATGCCACAATTTCAAGGTGTCATTCATATAAGCAGAAGAAGAAACTTCATTAATTTCAGAAGAGACATTTAGTACAAATAGACTATCATTACAGTATCCCTTCCCAAGAAAAACTCCATTCTTCATCATGATGACTTTGTCTAACCCAAATACCAGTTTTATTCCAGCCTTATTGTGCATTGAACCAGAGACTAGATTCCACCTAATTCCAAGAACAATCAGGACATCATTCAAGTTTAGGATCTTCCCTGACGTCAGCCGAATCTGAACCTTCCCTTTGCCAGCGACAGAAGATGTACTCGAGTCTGCAAGATAAACTTGCTCTCCATCCCCCACAGATTTGTAGAAAGTAATATATTCTCTAATCACTGACAATGTGTTTGGTAACTCCTGTGTCTACAACCCCAAAATTTGAGTTTGAGACAAAGTTCATCTCAGTGACAACAGCAACTATTATTTCAGTTTCGGTCAGAAATTTGAGTTGGAGACAAAGTTCAAATCTGCACACAACAGCATGATGTCCTAGTTTTCTACAAACAAAACATATCCCTTTTGCCTTTTTGAAATCCTTCTTTTGTAATCTTTTCTATTTGGAAATATTTTTCTTTTGGATAAATTTTCAATCTCTTCTTCAACTAAGTTGGCTTTTAACTCAACATAGTTGGCTATCTTTTTATCATTTTCTTGGATTCTAGAGTTCTTATTTATAAGAATGTGTATCATCACATCTTCTAAAGTCATATATTTTCTTTTGTATTTAATAGAACTCTTATACACTTTCCAAGATGGTCGCAATTATTCAATTAGAGCACCGTGTCACGTCCTAGCATGAAATTCCTCCTTCATTGGGCCTAAGAGTGCGTAGATTAATATTAAGACCCATTGGACATATATATTCTTTAAGGAGGTTTCTATAAAATTCCTTTTAAGGAGGTGGAAGGACTTTCTAGAAAGGTCTCTTGAAGAGGTGGAAGCACTTTTTAAAAAAATAACTTTCTA
>JAUPMG010002472.1:0-30160 GCA_031762675.1 Pachysandra terminalis | reverse complement strand
TATATATATATATATATATATATATATATATCATTTATAGAAATGTAATATGCCAATATTGGAAATAGAATTTTATAATTTTATAATTCAGAAGTAATAATTTCATAATTTAGACAGTTATAAACATAATTAATAGGTTTTTTTGATAAATGTAACATAATTAATAATTTTATAACTCAGATCAGATATTTAGACTTAGAAATTAAATCCAAAAGACAAAATAAGAAAAAAAAAAAGCAGGGGCAGTCGGCGCAATTAATAGAAGGAAGGGGAGATTCTAGAGAGAGAGAGAGACAGGGTCGGCATTCGGCAATTGCAGAGTTGCCGAACTGCCGCAGCTTATATGAAAAAAAAACGAAGAGCAGGGACAAGGTAGAGAGAGAGAGAGAGACAACATACCTTGTTTGTCTCGTGTTCAAGCTCTAGGGTTCAACTGTTGAACTTCAAGTCTTTAACTCATAGAGAGGCTTATTGTCTCTTGTAATGAAAGCCTTTAAATCTTGAATCTAACCGGTTAAAAACAAAACATAAGTAAACTTTAATTAATAAATTAATTAGATTAAAAATAATTAATAAATTGAAATATAAATTACAATTAATCAATTTTACAACTAGGTGACCGCCCGGCCAAATTAGACGACCAGGCGATCGCTTTGTGGCCTAGGCAGTCGCCCAGGTTTCCAAGCACTTGCCTAGGCACACTCAGCCTAGGCGGGCATCGCCTGGACCTCTGAAAAAACGCCTAGTCGCCTAGGCGACCGCCTTTAATAACACTGATCCCACACATCAGCATACCCTACCCAACCTTAAACAATATATTATCTACCCTACCCAACCTTAAACAATATATTATCTCCTCCACATCAATCCCAAGGCTTGATGTGGCACCTTAGTTGATAGTACCACCTCCACACCAAATCTGAGGGCTTGCTGTAACTCTTGTTATAACTGGACTAAGACTACCTTCTATGTCATCCATGGATGATGTTAAACCCATCAGTAAAGAAAGTCATCATTATCATCCTTGACAATGCTAACGATGACTACAGGGTCAACCTCTTCAATACCATCAACTCCTCTCAATATGCTTCTATCATAGCTTCATGCTGTAACGAGGAACAAACCTTACATATGTAGGTGGAAACCCGAAAATATTTGCTTCCCCAAGTTTTCTGAGGTTTCAATCACTTAAATTCATAAATACACAATGAATAGCATGCCCCTCCATCAAAGATTAAGAGCTCTGATTCGTTCTTTTCTCCGGCAGGGGATGAGATTAAGAAAATATCTAGTGGTAAGATGTTACCGATTTTGAGCAAGAAATCTGGGTCCATCCCTGTGATCTCCCTTGATTGCTCGAAGATTCCGGCTGATGATAAGTGGAATAAGGCCATCGTTTTATTTCCTAACGCTCATCTGACATGGGCATCAATTGCATTAGAGATTCAGTCCTTCAATAATGAGTTTTTTCCGGATATTATTCCTTTTTCTGAGAAACATGCGATCATGTTTGCTCTTAACGATTCAGTTGTGCATCAATTGACTTCGTTAAGATCCTTCCCAATTAAATCTAAAGAAGATATGTTTATTTTCAAATGGCATGGAACAAGTTTGAATTCACATATACGTATGAACAATAAGGGCACATGGATTTATATATTTGGCTTGCTTCCTCAATACTGGTCGTTGGAGGTCTTCGAGTCCATCGGAAATGTGTGTGGTGGGTTCATTGAAGTTGATGAAGTTACATATCAGAACAGATGGATGAAATACTCGAGGATCTTGGTTAAATGTGATAATCCCCTTCTTATTCCCAGATTCATTTCAATGGCTGTGGGAAATTTTGACATCTTGATTCAAGTTGCGACTTCTCCGGCGGAAAGGGTTACCGATATAGAGGTGGACGAAAAGAATTTGAATTTCGGGCTGAAGGTTGATGGTGATGACTTGGAGGGGATGCCGCCACGTGTCGACAGGAGGATGGGAGATTTTAATGGGGGAAACGTTCCTAATAGGGTGGGACAGTTTTACGGTGGTTACAATAATCAAATCCTGAAATTCTATTCTGAGAATCTTCGATTTGGTAAGGATCGTAACAGTCTTGGAGCACACAATCATAGGGGACAGACCACTCACAGAGGAAGGGTGGGTTGGGCCGAAGGGGTCATGAGAAATAATAACAAGATTTCCCGTGACGGGCTTCGAATTAGATCTCGATCCAATACGCGTTTGGGCTTTCCTCATGGGACCGTGAGACACAGCCCAGTTAGAAACATCATTAGGCCCACTAGTAATGTGATTGGACAGTCATTGCCTCTTGACTTGGGCCTGGGCGTTGGGTCTGACTTTAATTTTGCTACCACAAAGGAGACGGTGATAGTGGAGCCTAGTCCAGTTGCAGGTCCTTTTGTAGATTCATCTTCTTCTCCGTGCTGCGATTTTAATCCTCAGTTGGAAGCCATTAACAGCAGGTAAGATACTTTGTATCAGATTATCATCAGTAACCAAACCAAGACTGGGGAGTTTGATTTGAAGTTGGATGGTCTTGCTTCTTTGATTACTGATGGAGACGATGGCTACAAAAAGAAGTCAGAAAAGGATGAAGATTTAGAGTCATCGTCTTGTATGGGTGACGATTCAAATGTGATGATGGTTTTTGACAAGATGGAACGTCACAACCTAGTTGATATCTTGTGCTCTGATTTGAGAAGTGCTGGATATGATAAAGAAATCGTGCAAGAGATGGTGCTCCAGATTCAGTCGGAAGGTTCTGATCAAGTTAAAGATCAAGTCCGATCTACAGATTCTCTTTGGTTTTCTCACAGGACAGAAATTTTTGATGAACAGGTCCCTACTCTTGCTAATAATTTTTGCTTGATTAGAGGAGATGCACAGTTTCTGTGTTTGGAGTCCTTCGATGTCTGCTCTTGCGTTATTCAATCGCCCTTTTTTTGAGGAAATTAGAATGGAGTGGCCTAACAAAGGTATGATTCTTAGTTCTTGTTTTGGTAAATTATATTCTTTATTTGCCTCTACTACTTCTTGGCTTTTATCAGGTACCTTAAGCTCGGATAATGCTGTTTTAACGCCAAATAAAGGAACTTTTGCTTCGCCGAATTTGAGTTCGAATATTTCTCATTTGGGGGCTGAAGGTTGTGATACTTGGGAGAGTGGAGATAGTCTAGCAAGAAATGAGACGGCTACTATTGTTGTTACTGAGATGGGTAGTTTGCAGTGTTTTATGGACTCTTGGGTTGATGATTAGGTAGGGGTAGAGGACATCGTGAATCTTTTTAGATTGGAAGCTACAGATTCAAATGGGGTTTCGACTGGTATGTCTGAAGCGGTGTCTCAATTTTGGATCAGTCGGGAGGATCATCTTAGGAATCATTCTCCCATGGCCAAGGAACTTCGTAATCTTGAATGGAATCTTCAATATCAGAGGAGGGGTAGTAATACTAGAATGCTAGGGGGATCGTCCTTTGGGTGTTTGATGAGGATTATCAGTTGGAATATTAGCGGGTTCTGGGAGGGGCAGGAAAAAAGAGGGCTATCAAAGAAATGTGTAGGAAATTTAAGCCGTGGATGGTGGTTATTCAGAAAACTATGAAACAATCCATAGGAAGGGGTTTGATGCATAAGTTGTGGGGCACACAAAATGGGAAATGGGTTTGTCTTCCTTCTCTGGGTGCCTCAGGTGGTATTTTGATCATGTGGGATATTGATAAGGTGGAGGGTGGGTATGTGGTAATGGGCTCGTATTGTTTATCTATAGCATTTAAAAATTTGGAGGATGGTTTTGAGTGGATGATAACAGGAGTGTACGGACCTAACCAGTATAGAGATAGAGAGGCTTTTTGGGAGGAGATTAGAGACTTGTCTGTACGTATCTCTAAACCGTGGTATATTCTTGGTGATTTTAATGTTGTCAAATCAGGGATGAAGAGGAATAAAGTTTCAAGGATTACTCGTAGTATGAGGAGTTTCTCGTCCCTAATACAAGATTTGGCTTTGCTGGATTATCTTTTAATGGGTGGTCAATTCACGTGGTCTAATCTTCAAGAGAACGCACTTTGCTGCAGATTAGATAAATGTTTGGTTTCAGCGAATTGGGAAGATCACTTTCCATCTATTGTTTTGAGACTTCTTCCGAGAACGACTTCGGATCATTGGCTTATCATGCTGTCTTTGGAAGAGTTTTCTAGAGGACCATTTCCTTTTAGATTCGAAAATATGTGGCTTACTCATGGTAATTTTATCGAGGAAATAAGAAGCTGGTGGTCAGATAGAACTGTGGGAGTGAATGATAAACCTGAATCTATATTCATGAAATCTTTAAATTTCTTGAAGGAGAAGATTGAAGTATCGAATCAAGAGATTTTTGGGGACATTTCTCTTCGTAAGAAAAATATCTGTGAGGAGATTGAGGGTTTTGATAATATGGAACGGATTGGTAATCTTTCGGAGGATGACAGAGAAAGGAGGAATATTAAGAGGGAGGAGTTAGACCTTCTTTTGAAACGGTAAGAAATTAGTTGGAGACAAAAATCGAGGATTTCATGGATCAAGGAAGGAGATGGGAACACGAAATTCTTTCATAAAATGGCAAATGGGAGGAGTAAATCTAATTTCAACAAGAGTCTGAATGTTAATGAGGAATGCATTGAGGATATGGAGGGTATCTCGAAGGCCTTAAAAGACTTTTATATTAGATTATACTCTTCTGAGCAAAACCTTAAGTTTGATATGAGAAACATTCCAGGCCCTACCATGTCTTCTGATCAATCTTTATGGTTGGAGAGAGTTTTCGAAGAAGAGGAGATAAAGAGGGCTGTCATGTGTTTGGATAAAGATAAGGCTCTGGATCTAGATGGGTTCACTTTGGCCTTCTTTCAAGATGCTTGGGACAGCATTATGGGTGACCTGATGGAGGTATTTAGAGAGTTTCATATGAATGGGATTGTTAATAAAATTTCAAATGAAACGTTTCTAGTATTGATTGCTAAAAAGGTTGGGGCTAGTGAACTTAAAGATTTTAGACCTATTAGCCTGATTTCAAGCTTATACAAGATCATTGCAAAAGTGTTAACAGAAAGATTGAAAGAAGTTATTGGTTCTATCGTTTCCCCTAATCAGTCAGCATTTATTAAAGGGAGAGAAATTTTGGACAGTGCTCTCGTGGCCAATGAGGTGGTTGAGGAAAGAATTAGGAGTGGTTTACAGGGGATTATGTGTAAATTGGATTGGGAAAAATTTTATAATAGAGTAGAGTGAGGGTTTGTGGATTCGGTTCTTAGATGGAAGGGTTTTGGGAATAAATGGAGGAAGTGGAATGGGGCTTGTATTTCGAAGGTCTCCTTTTCATTCTTAGTTAATGGGAGTGTGCATGAACATTTCGAATCGTCCAGAGTTCTTAGACAGGGGGATCCTTTATCCCCTTTCCTTTTTATTTTGGTGGAGGATGTGCTCAGCAGATTCTTTTCGTAAGCTGAAAATTTGAGGCTTATCAAGGGTTTTTCTATGGGAAGAGATATGGTTCCGGTGTCTCATCTTCAATATGTTGTTGATACGATATTTTTTTTGAAGCCGTGGAGGAGTAGGCTTATAGGGTAAAATCAATTTCGAGATGTTTTGAGATGGTTTCAGGACTTAAAATACCATTTCAGGTTTTCATGTGCAGCAAATTAGACTTCATCAATTTGCTGATGTTTTGGAGTGTGGGATGGTGGCGATGCCTATTAGGTACCTTGGGTTGCCTTTAGGGGATTCTCTTAGGACTTGGTCTTTTTGGTCTCCTATTGAGGAAAGATTGAAAAAACGTTTGGTAGCCTAGAAGAGAAATTACTTATCTTTAGGTGGTAGAGTCACTCTCATTCAATCCTCTTTGGCCAATTTACCCATTTACTTCCTTTCTTTATATCGGGCCCCGATGAAAGTCATTAAGGCTATGGAGAAAATTCAGAGAGACTTCTTGTGGCGGGGAGATCAAAAGAGAGATCATTTGGTTAAGTGGGAGATGGTGTGTTGGAATAAAACGGCTGGTGGCCTAATTTGGGAAATATTCAAAGTCGAAATTTGCGTGGTAAATGACTAGAGATTTTACATCTCTAATGCTTTATGGTACAAGATAATTGTCAGCAAATTTGGAATTGGGGCTAATTTAGGGGAAATTTTCCAAAATTCATGAACTAATAGTCATAGCCCATGGAAGGCTATTTCTGCTCTTGCTTCCTCTTTCTATCCTTCATTGAGATTTGGGGTGAGGAATGGTGTCCAAGTTAGGTTTTGGCATGATTTTTGGTGGGGTGAATCCATTTTCAAAGTTAGGTTTCCAAGATTGTTCCCAGTGGTGCATAATAGAAAATCGATGGTCTCAGATGTTCTTTCTTGGTGTTCGTCTGGAATTTAGAAGAGATCTTAGGGATATTGAAATGGAGGAGTTAGCGTCTCTTTTTGATATTCTGAAATCTTTTTTCATTGATTCCCTTACTCCGGATGTTAGAATTTGGTCTTTGGAATCTAATGGGATTTTTTCTACCAAATCATTTTTTCGATATCTTGATAGAGAGACTAATATTGTTCCACCGCCTTTTTCTCCTTCGAGGTTGTGGAAACCCAAGGTTCCTCCTAGAGTTAGGATTTTTGTTTGGACGGCTATCCCCTATAGGTTCCTCCTATAGGGGAAATTTGGCTCTATCTCCTAACATCTGTTTCATGTGTAGGAACCATGGGGAATCTGTTGATCACTTGTTTTTACACTGCATCTTTGCCAGGCAGATTTGGTTGCACTTTCTTCGGACTATGGATATGGCGTGGGTTTTACCGGAAACCATTGTTGACCTTTTGTCTCAATGGAGATTTAGGGGTTCGAGTCAGTGATGGAAGATTTTAATGGACTCTCTATTTTTTGTGATTCTATGGACTATTTAGGGGGAGAGAAATAGGCGTATATTTGAGGACATACAGCAATCCTTACCTCAGATTATTGATGGTATTTTTCGGATGGTGGCTTTATGGGGGATGGATCGATTGGAGTTCAAGGATTTTCATATGGAATCGATTATTAGGGACTAGAACATTATTATTTTTACTTCTGTGGGCCGTATTCATCATAGTGCGGTTTGGCAAAGCTCCGAATAGTGGGATTGTCAAACTTAATTTTGATGGGTCTTCTATGGGTAATCCAAGTCCCTCTCGTATTGGAGGAGTTTTCAAGAGATCAGATAGAGTGATTTTTCATGCTTATTCAGGACCGATTGGATTCGCGGACTCAACGATAGCCGAGATTAGTGCTTTGATTGCGGGTTTGAATGAGGCGAGGAACTTGAATTTGGTGGAAATTCAAATAGAAGGGGATTCATCTTCCGTTATCTATTGGATGTCCCCAAATGCTAGTTATCCTTGGCAGTTTCCACATTTTGTTAGGTTTGCGAGATTTCTAACCCATGGTTTATGTATATCTTTTTTTCATGTTCTCAGATCTGCGAATACTGAGGCAGATGAGTGGGCCAGAACTAGGGTTACGAGAGCTACTTTTGTATCGAGGATTCCTGGTGAGGATTTTTTGAGATGTTGAGTTATTGTAGGGTATAGTTTTCTGTTTTTGTTTTTTGTTCTTCGTCTTTTCCTAGATCACAATTCATGATTGTTTTTGTATAGCTCATGTTTATATTTTCACTTTGATGATTAATGAAATGTTGTTAATTATCAAAAAAAATAACAAAGAAACAAAAAAGGATAAAAATAAATAAATAAATACACCATCAAATTGTTTTGGGAATTTTTTATGAAAAATGCATCCAATCTCGTTAGATAAAAACAACTTTTAAATCGAAAAGTTGAGGAGTTCACAAAATGAATTAAATTTCAAGTGCTTAGAAGAAGATTTCAGGGTTATTAAGTAGTTTCCATAGAAATTCAATTAAAATAGGGGGAATTGTAATATATCCTACGAAAAAAATGTAGAATTACAATTACACTCGAGAGTTATATCGTGTTTCATTAGGGGATGAAAGGCAATATATTTAATATTTAAAACTGTTCCTTGACTTATGCAAGATTACACCTCTACAAACGCCCGCCAATAATTACATATCTGATCAACAAAGCCAAATGAACTCCAAGAGTATCGAAGCCCATACAATTTTAATTGAAGCATCTGTTACCTGGAGATAAAGGATGTAAATCAGTGAACAGAATGTCCAGCATATATGTCTTGTTTCTCTTTTACATTGACAAATTATTAAAATTAGAAACAAATAAAATCATTAAGAAACTGGACTCGAAAATAGCTCCTATGATACACCTCTCTTAGAAGAAGAGAAGGCAACGAATACTGTTGAAAAATTAATGGAGACGGAAAAGACATAGTAACCAAATAACAAAGAGACTATGCATAGGATTATGATGATAATTTCATGTGCGAATTTCAAATTTAAGTCTCAAGTACATCACAAAACATCCAACATACATTTACCATACCAGCCTTTGTGTTAATTTTCCAATATATATGAACTTCATCTTAGATTTTCTTCCCTTCCTGAGAAGGCGAGTTTTAATTTGGTGTTTCAATTAGCCATGTATTCTTCATAGAGAGTTGATAAACGAAAATTTTGAACTGACCTTTGTACCTTGTTCTCCTCACAATACTTTGCAGCTTCATCCTCTGACATATCTACAAGAGTTTTCTCTAAGACACAGCTGAAGGGGATAATTGGCTCAGTCCCATGTTCTTGCACCCTAAATTAAATAGAATAGATGTGACTTAAATCTTTCAGAATAATAAAAACCACAAAAGTAATACTATGGTATGAAAAACAATTTAACAAAAAATCTGAAACAAGCATAGCATAAAGATGAGGACCCAAAATAAGATAAATGGTCAACTAGATGATGATTGTTGAACCAAGGTCATTAAAACACCTATGTGAAGCTAGGCAATAGACCAGCCTATGGCCGAGGTGACCAACAGGCGATTAAGTGATGGTCCAGGTGACAAACTCTAGAGCAATTTGTTTTACATGATTCTTAAGCATTCTACAGCAAGTTGAACAACATATGCAACCTTTGTTGAAAGAAATGATCAACATAACATGTTTTATACAATGATCAATAACATATTAAACGTTCGGACGTTAAATAAGATGAATTCCAATTAACAATTAGATGAAAGAATTAAAAACCAATTTAATGAATAAATCATGCAGAAGCTAACAAGTAAGTTTTCTTGCATGCCTTTATGGGAATGCATGCAATTTTCGTAGTTACAAGTCGAAGAAACATACTAAGCAATGATAATGTGTCCCATTAAAAAGAAGCATGAATAGAACTAATTAAATAAAAAAAAAAAAAAAACCAATCATCACAGTAACAAAATTAACAAGAGAGATTGGAATTAGAGAAACGTACGTAGGAAATTTAGTTACCTATAAAAAAAATTAAAAAAATAAAAATAAAGTCAACAATAGACTATGGAGTGTTATTGATCAAAAAAAAAAAAAAAGAAATAGACTGTGGAGTGTGGATAAGAAGAGACAAAAAGATAGAAGAAGTTAGCAAGTACTTCTGAAAAATAAAAAAGGAAAAAGGTTCAATTGATATGGTCAATTATGGAGAAGGGGGTGAAGGTGGGAGGAGGCTTCCTGTAAAAATTTAAAAAATACAACGAAAAATTGCCAAAACTCCAAGTGGTAGTGACAAACGTTTGAACCATGCTGAAAGGCATTACCTGTTTGGCTGGATACCTACTCCTTCCACTTCTAATATAACAAAGCCTAAATGATTTGTATACATACAAAAACGGTTAAGCTGATTGTTATTAGATAGAAATAAATTATTATTATGTAGCCAAGTAATAGATTCTTACGAGCTATTTAATATATTATTACTTTATAAATAAGTTATTAGTTTAATAATTAAAATTTAAAATTTAAAATTATGCAATTAATTAGGCTAGGTAATGGCCTGGCCCAAAATCACATCTAGGCGATTGCCTAGATTTCCAGATGATAGCCTAGGAAATACTGGCCTAGTCATCTAGGCACCCGCCTTCAAGAACACTGTCAAATAACAAAAATCAGTGAGATGCAAACGTATTTACTTCTTTCCTTAAGGAAGAACAAATGTTTAATTACAAGAAGGAGAAAAATGTAAAAGCTATCCCAGTATAAGAAATATCAAAAAACAAACCGACAAGCAAAACATTTCAATATCTGTAAACAGAAAAGAAAATATCAAAAAGGAAAGGTAAAAAAAATAATAAAAAAGAAAGAAAGAAAACACAGAATATCAAAAAGTATTAATCCCATATCACCAGATGAAACAAAAAGAACAATAAAAATGTCTAAAACAAGTGAACAGGTCAGACAATGAAATATATGCATAAACTCCGAAAGTTTAATGCTTAATGAATGATTCACATACCAAGCATGAATCTTGGGCAGATATTTGTTCTTCTTTCTTTGGTAATCTTTCTCGTTCATGTTAACCTGTACAAAAAATGATCAAGGTCCTAACCAGGATTCTTAAACTGCACCAAGGGGAAAAATACTCTGCAATATTCAAAGAAAAATGGAAGGACAGAGAATCTGAATCAACTTTGTGGTTGAATCCCTGCTCCAAATTTAAGGGTTTATTTTTAAACAAGAGCAATTTTATACATACGAGGAAACTGTCTCTGCTCCAAATTTAAGTTGCTTGTGGGGGAAGCAAAAATAAGCATTTTAAAATCTTGTTTTGTGATTGCAGGGTGACCTAGATAACAAACACCGCTCTCCTTCATTTTAAAAGCTGAATTCAGGAGTTAAACTGATTATTTTGGATCCAATCCTCGAGGACTTCAACAGCATAAAAGTGCTTGATTTCCACAACATATGAAATGACATCTTATACTATGATTGCTACTATTACAGCTCTTTCACATAAATGGTTTTCTTTTAACTGCCTTGTACAATATATCATCTTTCCGTATACAAAGCAAATCTCTGCCACCCCCGCCCCTTTTAGTCAGTAGATTCCTCTTTTTAGCTTGCAAAACATAAAACAAAAAATAACTGAGAAACAGTGCTGGTTTTGTTTGGCAGATCTAGACAGTCCTGGATGATTTCCAGCCTTTTCATACAAGATATTCGGTTTTTTTATGGATTCGCCTTCCAAGGGATAGATCTTATTAATGAAGAAAGTTTGTTAATAATTGATGTCGTTTGTACATAAATCCGTTAGCTGTGATAGCACTTCAACACAAATAGACCCATTTGATTAGTGATATTAAAGGCAAGTGCAGCGAAGGTTTATTTTCAGGCAAGTTCATATATCACTTGGCATAGTTTTCCAAAGTTGACCACCACATTCCTAGATGTGATTTTTAGCGGGACAATCACCTATAATGATAAGGATATAAATAACAATTTCAGGAAAAGGCTACAAAATTATTCAATAAACTCGTATTTTGCAGAACCAAACCCGCACTTTTTTGTGAAAAATCTCTATTAAAGACTACATAAGGCTACTAGGAACATCTTCACCTTCTTTCTACTTATTTAAATATCACCTCGGCTCAATAGATTGGTGAAAAACATATTCCAAAAGGGATTTTTCTTCTAATAAGGGGAAACAGGATTCATGTTGCCAACCCCAACTAGATGGGATAGGCTTTGTGAAAAACATCTACTAAAGACTACAAGGCTACTAGGAAGGTTTCGCCTTTTTTCGATTTTTCTTCTAAAAAAGGTAGCAGACTGACTTAAGCATGTTGTGCCTTGATTCTTATTTCTTCGCCCTTAAATTGCATAAAACAAATTCCTTTACACTGAACTGCTATGCAAATTTTGTTGACAGTACTTGCATTGTTTTTTTTTTTTTTTTGATAAGTCATGAATATATATATAAAAGAAGAAGAAGAAAGTACAGAAGCCACAGTAGAGAAGACCTCTACCGTAGGCTCCAAAAACATCAAAATACAAACAGGACTAGGCTCCAAGAGCAGCCACAAGCACAAATAAAACACTAAAAGTCAAAATATGACCGAATCCAAGTCACCATATAACAAAGTTGACCTACTAGCACCTCTCCTCGCAAGGTCGACCACCAGCTGATCAATCACCAAAGGAGCCACAAGGAACGAGAAAGGCCGCCCATTAACCAAAGACACAGCAACCTATTGTTACATTATACGAATACTATACAACATATTATGTGCTTCAATTAAGCTTACCAAGAAACTTAACTACCTATTTCTTTTCTTATAACAACAAATTTCAGTATATTTGATTACATAAATTCACCAGTGAAGCGCCTAGGCAATCAGCTAACTAAGTCCAACACCTAGCCTTTTGACAAAATTGCTCCTGTTATTCCCTTTTCTAGTTCCCTTTTCTAGAAGGTCAGACATATATTTTCTAAAAGTTATGCCACAATATACTTATATAGATGGTCAGCGTGTCCAACACAAATGCGGACCTATTTGCCTAGATTTTAAGGGATTGTGCTACTTAATACCTTGTATTTGCCTAGATTTTAAAAGACTGCCTTACTTAATACATTGTATTAGTGTTAAAATGCAACATCATCTTCATATCCATAAACCTTAGACGTTACATATTTGGAATCTTTTTATGGCATATGAATTTAATTGCTAGCCCCCCGGTCGTGAAGATTCTAACATGCAACATTGCAAAGAGAAGCCATTAAACCCCTTCTCCCAATTCGACCATGTCGCCATGAGTGGGACTCCAACCATAACATAATCAACAGATCCAAGATGTACTGCTGATCAAAAGCTGTATTAAAGAACAATATAGTAAGAGAAACATAATAGTGGACTCATCACTTCCATGGTGTTTAAAATCGGTATTGGATCGGGGATCATCCCGGTCCGATACCGAGTTGGATCGGCGATTCAACTCGGGATCGGCCGATCCAATACATGGGTCAAGCGCTATTATATTCCTATTAATATTATTAATCCCGTAACAAATTACAATGTTACTATCGAGCGCAGTTGGTAGTGTAAGTTATTTTGAGCTTAGGGTCAAGGGTTCGAATCCCATGCTAAGCATGTTTTTGTATTTATTGGTACTATTAGATTTCAATAAATATCATTAATCAGTTAGAAATTTATAACACAAGTGTCTAGCTCAGATGGTATGGTGCCTTGCTCTTTAAGTTTGTGGTCGAGGGTTCGAACCCATGGTGGGCATGTTTTAGTATTTGTTGGTAATATCATATTTCAATAAATCTTATTAATCAGTTTGAGGATAACCATACGAATGCCTAGCTCAGATGGTTGACTGACTTGCTCTTTACCTGGTCGTGGGTTCAAGCCCCATGCTTGACACCCTTTTACCTTGTCGTGGGTTCGAGCCCCATGCTTGACACCCTTTTTACTGTTTACTTGGGATAATGTTTGAATCGTCCGATCTGTTTGGGATCGTCCGATCTGACTCGGTTCAAAACCGAGCCAGATCGTTAGGATCGGACGATTTGACTCGATTTCTGACCGAGTCACGGAATTACTAATGAATTAGGGATCGGCCAAGGATCGCAACTCGCCCCTGGCCGATCCCGAGTTGGACCAGCACATCCGGACCGGGATCGGCAGATCCTTTACACTATGATCACATCATTGTTTAGAGTCCACAAAAGCAACTACTCAAGAACTTCCATCCTTATCTAATTAATAACAATACTAATTATGTGATAAAAATGAGAAAAATGAATCATGTAGGAGTAATAAATTGATAAAACATGTAACAAACATAAAACATTTAGCTTCCAGATTCAACAGAATCATCTTCTCGATTGTGTAATACAAACTTACCAAGTAGACAACAGGTTTGGCAGTAAGCAATTGAAAAGTATTCAAAATTTCAATTTCAGCAACTTTCCAGTCCCCTAACCGTACATCTTTTCCTTCCTCAAGCCATGCTTTTACCTGCACCAGCATGGAGAATGACACAATAGAATAAGTTCCAGAATTCAGAGCCCAATTACGGGTAAAGTAGCTACACAGAATATGGTACAAACATTATGGGGGAAAAAACATCAAGCACAAACGGAATTGTTACTGAAATTACGAATTTAGAGAAATAGCAGCATGCTTTTCATAACAGCATGACTACTTAATCAACAGTAATACGTTTTAATCATGACTTTCCAAAATGTTACACAGCAAAAAAATTATCAAATGGAAAATAAAAAAAAAGAAAACTTTCATTTTTGTTTAATCCTTCTTTATATAAAATTTAGTACTCTGACATGACTAACAAGACATAATAATACAAAATTTACTTCTATTAACAAAAAAAAATTAAAGGTTTCCCTTGGAGATCCCAAACCATACTTCCACTAAAATTGCTATGAATCTTACGACTTACAATTCAAAATTTGGATTGATTCAAAATGCCCCCTTAAGATTTTCAATTCACGGTTTGACAACATTGGGTATCTGTTATTTGTTCCTCAATTGTTCCGGGAAGTTTTTCTTAAATGTGACATGTCATCAAGGATACTAAAAGCCTCTCAGCTTCTAGGAATTGTTGTTGCTCCTAGCAGAATGATGCTAAGAGGTATGTATTTATGCAGACCACTTTAAACCCTCCAAATACACAAAAGATTTTGCCAATTTTAATAAGAACTATTTAAGTTTCTCTGTACCTAATAAAATTAGCAAAAACATTTGTCTTTTCTGGAGTGTGAAGGCCATTGAACTATAACAATTGCTTCTTATCATTCCTCCCTAGCAAAAAGCCTCCATCAGCTACGGTCCGTAACCATGATTTTAAATATCACTTTATACGGCAGGGTATATCATCTCACAGCCTTGCAATATATACTTGGGTAATTTTTATTTTACTTTTCAAGCCATATATAGTGATAGGTCGCGATAAAAGTTTAGTTACCAAATATTTAGAGAAATTTAACACATTTTTAGAGAAATTTACCTCGAGGGATCCCTATATGAAGTTCACCGAAATTGCCCCTATCATTAGTATTTCCCTTGTCTTGAGGCTTGTGAATATAGACTCTTAAATGAAAATTGCGAAGAAGACAAATTTTCCCCAAAATTTCCATATTCTCAAGGTGCAAAGTCTCCCTCGAAATCAAAATTTGAAACCATGACCCCAAGAAAGCAATCAAGGTAACTTTGATTCTGTTTTCGATTTCTTGCTTGTTTATTTTCTTGGACTTTTCTTAGAAGGGAAAATTTCTTTCCCACCCTTAAATTTTGGGCCCAATTACCTGTTCTCCCTTCAACTATACCTGTTTATGTTGCAAACTAAAGTTATGTTACAAGAACTCCCTTGAATAATTTTAACACAAATTTAACCTGGGGGAGAATATAAGTTAACCAATCAAAGAGGTTGCCGAATGTGTATTGGTTTTTAAAGTATATCAAAATTAAAATCTCTCCCCTCCACTTTCTAGGCAAGCTCTAATACAAAGTTCTGTTATACTAACTGCATCAGTACATTTTTAGCCTTGAAATTTACAAAATTCAAAGGGCCAAATTAGATGGTAATAAGTTCAAAAGGTAGTCTAGAGTAAGCTTACGGTATAAATTGACCAAAATAATCCTGAACTTCGAAAAAATTCATCTCAAAAGAGTTGAAAGCTTACAAATTCAAGCAACAATGTGTAGTTCTTGTCAAGATGTTCAAAATCCATGTATTATAATCCCCATTCCAACACGCAGATTACAAGTATAGCCTCTGGAAGCTTGGATGCAACAATATAGAATTTGTCCACCGATGAGGTTGAGTGAGGTAATTTAGGCACCTTTTCACCCTCCCTACCTAAGCCAAGTAATGTATATTTTGTTAAACAGGTATTAAATTTTCCAACAAAATTAGATACTACCGACCCTATTTGATCAACTACACCCAGATTCTTTGTAGCAAGCATGGATTTAAACGGATTTGGGTTGGCTATCTATACCAGGCATGAATTTAAGTAAATTTAGATTGGCTATCTAAGATACTTTGATATACCATGCTCAACTGGCCCTACTAACCAATGGTTATTCTTTACTAGTTTAGGAATTATATATAGCCATTTAAATCAACTACACCAAGTCAAATTCTGAGTTCATCTACGAGTTTAAATTTTTCCTTTTGTCGAATCTACAAACTATTACCTAATCCTATGTTTCTAAGAAGATCCCTAAATCAAGTACTAAAACTAAAAGAAAGACTTAAAGCTCATTCGTCAAATCAAGCATGGTGATACCCAAATTGAAAGACAACAACAGATTTGTAGTAGCACACTTCATTACACTATTCAAAATCTTTTACTTCACCAAGAAAACCATGAAGTATTAGCTATTCAGTGGGACAAATTAAAAAATTTAAAAATCAAGATGATGATCAAAAAGGATGTTAATATGAAACTTACTTAAAGATATAATGTCTGCGATTTTTTTTTCTTTTTTTTGTGCACTATAATATAGGTTTGTAATTTTTAGAGGGAGAGGAATGTAGGGTTTCTCGAACGAGTTTTAGAATGCTCAAGATAATAGGAAACATTTTGTTACAACTTATTTGACCGTTTGTTAGGGGCAAAATTTATCGATTTGTAAGTTTAGTATTTGCACATAACATCTTCAAGTGGGTTTATGTAACTTATCTTTATTTTCATCGAAAGAAATGCAAATTGTTATAATTAAAGAGAGGTAATGTTATTATGTGCAAAGTTCAAGCAAAAGAATAAAATTTAAGTATCTGAGTAAATTTATATAGTTGAAGAGAGAATATGTAATTATGGGCAAAGTTCAAGGGAAAAATGAAATTTAAGTATCTGTTGAAATCTATTTGACAGGGTTGCAATAGCAATTATTAGGGATATCAATATGTAAATTTAGTATGTGACATGACATGTTAAAGGAGTTTATGGAACATAACTTTAGTTTTATGGGTATGAATGAAAGTAGCTATAATATTATCCGCCATCTTTCAACCCTTAGAACCTAATCTACCCCCCCGCCACAAAAAAAAAAAAAAAGTTTCTTATCTTGTCACCATCTCTACCTTTCTTTCTTGAATCCTCTTCCATCTTCTTCTCCTTCTTGTGCTGTGAATGATTGTTTGGGGGAACCGGGAGGGCCCTTGATTGGCATTTGACCCAGGGCCAGCATAGGTAGGGATGTGAGGGAGATGTCAAGTGGGAGATTGACAATATGGGAGCCTCAGGTTGTCGGAAGCCGACTTATAGAAGTCATGGTTTTGATCTGGACTGTATTGATGAGGAGGAAGCTGGAGGGGGTGATGGGAAATGGTTCGAAGAGGCCTGACTGCATTTTTGGAAGATGCAATGGTGAAGATGTCCATTGAGCCATTAGGTCGAAGGGGCATGACTAGCTGTATCATGGCATTCAGCTCACTTCTTAGTGTGTCTTATGCAATGTTTTAAATGTCTTATCATGGCTCCCATCTCCCGTATCATGGCATTCAGCCGTATTATGACTAGCCGAGAGGAATGCCACTTGACATTTCAACGCAATCGAACTAGAGTTAAGCAAAAAATACAACTTAACACAAAAATATTTGGATGCTACATATACCTCAGAAATCCCCAAAATTTATGCTTCAATCTTCATTATGCTGTGTGATTCTTGTCAGATTATTGAGCCTTTAAATTTGATTTTGTAACTCAAATCTTGAAGAAAATACAAAAAATAATAACAATAAATAAATAAAAATTGGCCTTGCTGTAAAAAGGACGTTTTGCTCAAAATGGGGGCTATTTCAATCAAAATTTGCCCATGTTGATTGTGTCGACCAGTTTTAATTAAGAAAAAATCAATATATCGGCAATATATCGATAAATTGGCGATATGTTGCGGTAAAATGGAGAAATCCCCCTGGAGATATTATCTCCAAGGGGCAACATAAGGAAATTTCACCAAAGTTCGTCGAAATTCACAACACTGGTCTTATGGGGGTTTTGAGAATGAAGCAAAGACCTTATTTGTTGCTATAGAAAACTAACACAAGCAAGAAGAATCCCTAAGGTTGTATTTGGTTAGTCCGAAAAGAATCGAAAGGAAAGTAGAGCACTTTCTTTTCCCTACCATCATTTCCCGTTCATTTTAAGGGAAAAAGTTTGATGGGATTTTGATGTAAAATGGAGCACTTCAGAAAATTATTTTCCAATGGATCCACATTTTCTAATGGAACAGAAAAAGTTCGCTTGAAAGTTAGATTTCCTTTTTGTTCCTTTCCTACAGATTCTGGCTACCCAATCACAGCCTAAGGTTTTGTTTGGTTAGTCGGAAAACAATGGTAAGGAAAGTAAAAGAGCACTTTCCTTTCCATTGTTTCCCCTTCATTTTAAGGAGAAAAGTTTGAGGAGCATTTCATTGAAAATGGGGCTCCTTTGGAAAAGTACTTTCCAATGGACCCACATTTTCCAATGAAACAAACAAATATTCTGTTGGAAAATTCATTTTCCTTCATTTCATACAGATTCTGGCTAACCAAACACAGCATAAGGAAAAAACAGAACAGAGAATTTCACAAACTGACATGAAACATGAGTGATCAGTTCAAACACTGAAAGGAAAGGGGCTTGTCTGAGTTGCAAAATGAAGACAAAATTATCTCGTGGAATATAAAGACATTGAATGCTTATGAGAAGAGGGTCTCGTGAGGGCTGCCCTGAATGTTTGGAACCCAAATTTTGTTCTGTTTCGGAATAAAGATGGAGAATGTAAATAATCAATTCCGAGAAAGTTTATTGGCTAATCCAGAAGTTAGTTAGCTGGGCATCCCTTCCAGCTATGGGGGGATCAAGAGGAATGGTGATTAATTGGAAAAGCAATTGCATTGTGAAATTCCAGAGTGAGTTGGGTACTTATTCACTAACCATGGAGGGCAAGGAAGTGGGAGGGATGGAGGAGTTGATGATTTGATGTTTATCGTCCTACAGATAGGAGCAAAACTGTGGAGCTATGGGAGGAATTGGCAAAGATAAAGACAAACCGACAAGGGGCCCGATGCATTGTGGGTAGTGTTTTCAATGTCGTCGACATGTCAACGATTTTGGAAGTGTCGACACGAAATCCAAGGGAAATCGCCAGATTTCCCTTTTCCCTGCGACATGAGGTAAAAAAGATGTCTTTTTCAAAAAACAAATCCTACAAAATTATGAAAACATAAATAAATAATTAGTAAAAATTATAGGAACATCTATCCTCTTTAATTGGATGTATTACTTTTTGACTTTTTGTACAACGGGAGTCTGGAACTGACAGCTCAGCACTACACATCAACCCTAAATCCCCTCAACTAATGGTCTTGATTAAGGGAGTGTTGTTTTTGCATGTTTTGAAGTATTAAGGTGTATTTAGGCTTCTATTATGCTAATCTAGGAGTTGGGATCAAAATTCCATCAAACAACTAAGATATCCCTCCATTTCCCATTTTTTCCCCAGATGTCGCGACATGTCGCGAAATGTCGTAGGTCTTACCAGTTTGCGACATCGACATTGCAAACCTCAATTGTGGGTGATATTAATGAAATTAGATTCAGCTTGGAAAGGAAAGGAAGCAAGCATATTATGCCTAACATGCAGGCAGGCTTTTTCAGATTTCATAAATAATCAAATGTTGGTAGATGCCCACTGAGTGGGGGAAGATTCACATGGTCTAATAATAAGGAAAGTCCTTTTTTCAAAACAGGACAGATTGTTTATTTCAACCTGTTGAGAAGAAAAACTTCCAATTAACTAAAGCATCAATCCTAACTAGACCAGAGTTTGATCATGTTCCACTTATCAGATTTAAGAATATGTGGCATGAGGATGAATCCTTTTTGGAGTTAGTCAAGTGGTGGTGGTTGTAGTTTAAATTTTCAGGTAGCCTTTCATATGTATTTTACAGAAACATAAAAGGAATTGAAAATGAAAATTTAAAAAAAAAAATGGAACATGGAAGTCACTGAAAAAATGGAAGAGAAGTTGGTCATAACCTTAAATAACATAAAAAAGTTGGATAGCAAGAAGGGACTTGGGACCCTCCAATCGGCTGAATGGGTGGAGAGAGAGAGAGAGAGAGAGAGAGAGAGAGAGAAGCTGAGAATGGAGTATAGAAGGCTAACCAAGCTTGAAGAATTAAGTTGGAGGCAGAAATCTAGAGCGTTGTGGTTTGGAATTTAGTGACAAAAACACCAAATTCTTTAACAATCTACTTAATGCTGGATTTAGAAGAAACTCCATTAAAAAAGTGGAGGTCGAGGTGGTGATTGAAGAGGATGGGGAAATCAAGAAAGTTGTATAAGGAGGCCTTTAAAGCCCTTGTGGATAGTCTAGAGTTAAACCAGATTTCGAATGAGCATAGAGGTAAGTTCGAAAGCCCGTTTACAAAAGAGGAATTGCATAGAATTAGAAAGGTGTATAATGATGATAAAGCCCCAAACTCATATGGTTATTCATTAACAAGGTTTTCCAGACCGGTCTGTACCAAGATCAGACCTCAGGGGCTCAATCCCAAGCCATATGTAAAATAATGTATCATGAGGTTATGTTCCGGCAGATCCAAACCAATAAAGATCTTGACCGGACCGGTACAACCGGTTTTTTTTTCTTTTAAGGTTGTGGAATGGATGGCCCAAGCCGATATCGATCTGAACTGGAACAGACCTGCACTAACTGGTACTGATGATGAGCCAATTTGTTAATTAATTTAATCGAATAACAATACGCCACGTGGCGATATCAGAAATTAATAAAATATAAAATTCAATCCAATGGTGGAGGACACTCTCGCGGGACTTCCCCTCACTCATCCATTCAAGGGCCCCTTTCCAAGGGAAATCCCCTTGAACACCATTTGTTCGAGGACCCTTTTCCAAGGGACATCCCCTTGAACCCAATTCATTCAAGTGAGGACACCCTCGTGAGACATCCCCTCACTCATCCATTCGAGGGCCCATTTCCAAGGGACATCCCCTAGAACGCCATCCATTTGAGGGGCCCCTTTCCAGGGGCCATCCCCTTGAGCCCACTTTGTTGAGGGCTCCTTTCAGGAGACATCCCCTCAATGCCACTCATTCGAGGGCCCCTTTCCAGGGAACATACCCTCGAGCCTACATCCCCTCTTCACTACTCTTTCGAGGGCCTTGTCTAATGGAACATCCCATCGATCCCAATAAACTCTAACAAATCAGATGAAGGCACCTCAAAAGAATAATAGATCACTTCAATATTATCAATTACTTCAAAGAATCAATTTAGGGCTAACCACCCCTAGATGGCCAATTCATCATTACAAATCATTATTAGAGGTATCCAATTCGACGTTGCAAATAGTTATGTTTCAAGGGAACAACCCTTCGCACTATTTTAATATATCCATACAAACAAGATGCAGGAATTATATTTCGACTTTGTGAAACTCGAGTTCCTTATTTAATAAATGGGGGAATATACAAATACCTTCTGAATAGTGGTCCAGAGAAAGAATCCCATCAACTTTACATATGTCAATTACAAACATCAATTCCAGGACTATTCACCACAGAGAATGCATTACACATTTATATAACTTATGCCAAATGTTCTTCATATCAACCCCACATGTTACTCAGGGAATGACACAAGCTTTCACATGTCATCTGAGTAATGACATTTATGTTTTATGTGTCATTCGAAAAGTGACACATATCCGCGCATGTCCTATGTGTCATTTGAGTAATGACACATACCCTTGCATGTCTTATGTGGCATTCGAGTGATGACACGTATGGGGCGAATCTATACAACTATTAAAAGTAAATTGTATTTTTAACGAATTTTTCAGTACATTTTTGTTAACTAAAATACCCCTACTCTAATCTATTACTCCTTGATTTATCCTTTTAGAGTCCTATTAAAACCCAATCTCTCACAAAAAAAAAATTCCTTCCATACGTATTAAAGAAGTAATTAGGATTTAAATTTAAATGAGTTTATCTTCTAATTAAATAAGGTTAAAATGTTTGTTTACATAAGATTAAAATAAATATATATTGTAATTAAATATTTATAAGATAAATAAACATATAATTTATAAAAATAATATTAATAAATTATTAATACTATATAAATAATTACTACTATTATGAGAATTGGAATCCAATATTAGAGGCGTGTTTGCATTGCTTCTTCGGGCCCTGGAAGTGATTCCTGAGTCAAAAAGCGCTTCAAATTAATAAAAAAGCATGTGGTAAAACCCAAGTGAAAAGCAATTCCACAAGAATCGCTTCATCCAAACGTTGATTTCTTTTGAAGCTACTATTTCCTTCTTCTAAAATCGCGTTTACGGGAATCAGCTTGAGGTTTTAATGAAATATGTCATATGGTCTTATATGCCTCTTTAAAAGTTTTAAAATGCCTATTTTACCCATGTTAACTTCACGAACAAAACTCCTACAAAATATAGATTTCCAATTCCACACAAACATCTCACAAATCTAACTTGGGAGCGCTTTTTAATAGATATTTACCAAACATCTTTTATTCCTCTGATGCAGTTCTTATGAAGCACTTCACCAGAATCAATTTTAAAGGAATCACTTCTCCTTCCAAGAACCAACGCCAAACAGGCCCTAGGATAATGTTACATTTAAATTTATCTCTTAAAAGTGAAAAAAATCCTAAGATTATCCGAAAACTTATCTATTAGTTAGTTATATATTATCTATGAGTGAAGTACGATAATGTTAGGATAACTAATTGCAAGAGTACTTAATATGATACTAATAGATAAGTAGATAAGAGACCATAATCCCAACAATCTTAGGATACTAATAAATAAGTAAACAAGAAACGCTTATATACTAATATTAAGTAATTAACTAATAATATTTTTTTTTAAATATATAGTATGATTCGATTAATAAATATTTCAGAAAATCAATCATTTACAAAAGAAAATCAAAAGATTATAAATATTTGATTTGTCCTTTTTAACCTTATAAAAGACATTTATTTTATGAATAATCTTTGAATCCTATAAATTATACTTTATATTAATATAAATTATGGTCTTTTCATACCTTTATTTTTTAATTTTAATTAAAAAATTAAAAAAAAAATTGGTCCATTTTTATGACTAACAAACCCTTATCCTAACAATCTTGGGATATTAATAGATAAGTAAATAAGAGACCCCTTGTCTACTAATATTTAGTAATTAACTAATAATATTATTCTTTTTTTTTAAATATATAGTATTATTCAATTAGATAATTCTAAAATTTAAGAATCAAATTAATAAAAAAATACATAAAGCCAAGAATCTAATTTGCAAAAGAAAATCAATATCTTAAAGAAAATCAAGATTTTAATTAGTTATACAACATAAAAATTTAACAAATTAAGAAATCTACATAACTACAGAAATCAAGAATATAAATATTTATCAAAATATTAAATCTAATTAGTTATAAAAATCATACTAACAATTGAAGAATCTAACTAATAAGAGAAATCAAGAATTTAATTATAAACTAATAAGAAAAGTCAGGAATTTAATTATCAGCAAAATTTAGATTCTCTAAGGGATTTAAAGAATCTAAGTCTAGAAATCATATTAAACTTATTAAAATCAAGATTCTAACTAATAATAATTATAATAATATTATTTCATACTTTTAATTTTAAGATAATTTTATGATAATCTTTACAAGATTCAAGATTTTTGGATTGAATCCACGTTTTTCGTATGTAGATCCGACCAATTGACAGCCCTATTATAGCTCAGTGAAAATCAGCAAAACTATCAAAGAGTTTCACAACCTACTTCCCAGGTTGGAAATCTTGTCCTCATGACTTGTGTGCTAGACAAACCCTGATTCTCGCATTTACCAGCTTGTTTTACTTCTTTGTTTTAAAAAATGTATTAGTGACCTAGACCTAGAAACTAAATAAAAAATAATAATAATAATAATAATAATAATTAAATAACTAATAAACTTAATTAAATAATTATGATTAGTTTGGGGGCTAAAGAGCAATTAATGAAATTAATTTCAAGAGGTTGTGGGATGAGCCAAGTGGGCCACGACAGCCTTAAGCCCATGACCCAGGCCTGGTCATTAGACCCACATGACTAGCCATTATAGTGCAAGGTGTAGTGGGGTAGTGGGGTTAATGGGGGTGAAGGTTAGGAAACCCTAACCGTCCACTACCTTGTCTCTTGTGAGACAATACAAAACTAAAATTTTATGGGAGAGGGTGACGGCTAAAAAGTTTTTGGGGGCACGTGAAGAAATGAGAGGAGAGTGAAGGCTTTGGCATGAAGCTTCGGTTAAAGATTTGTTTAACCGAGAATGTGCTTCAGTTAACGGAGCACTAACCGAAAGCTCCTCGGTTAAAAAAACAGAAACACGATTTTCTAAGTTTCTCAGTTCGGTTAGCTGAAGCAAATGTTCGGTTACCCAAAGGGCAGTGTTTGGTCAGCCGAACACTAATCTAAGGTTTCTTCGGCAACAAAAACAGTGAGTATGATTCTGTGTGTTTTCTCAATTCGGCTAACTGAGGGACACCATCGGTCGACCAAACAGTGGGGTTCGGCTAACTGAGGGTCAACCATAGGTTAACTGAAGACCCAGGTTTTCTGTGCTTTTAAAGTATGTCTTGTTAATGATCAATGCTACGCCTTACACTGTTAATTGTGATATCTAAGAGGATTTTTAGGCATATGGGATGAGACTTAATAATGAACTTCATGAGCACGTATTACAGCTCTTTCATGAGTATGTGAGTTTATGATATGTATGGGATGGTACATTACTGGAAATGACATTCATGAATTGTACATGATGTACCGAGAGGATATGGAAAAGGACTTATAATAAGTCTCTTGATTATTTGCATGCGTATGAGATGCATGGGTTATGAAATTATTTGAGACACAAGGAGACATGAACTAAGGTACGTAACTACATTCATGACATGTTTGTGAAAGGACTAGAGTTAAGGGAGCCTGTAGAGAAATGAGTTCTGGGTTTCCATTTGAGATGGAACCTAGGGGGCATGATTTCGTCTTGAGTTGAGATTCCCTTAAGAAATTGAGTCTGCCCTGCACCATGGGTTGAGATTCCCAAAAAAGTACGCGGTGTTTGATTCATACCAGAGGTTGACGATTCCCCGAAATGAATTGGGGGTATTCCAGGTACTCTAAGGGTTACATAATCCCCTAAAGTAAATACGACAATCAGGTTTACTGATGAAAGGCAAGGCTTAACACGAATCAGGTCACAAATCATACATTATACTAGGATGCATCCTTGTATTTGTAGCAATCTGCATTGCATCACTAGAATCATGTGAACGATTACATCCTCATGGCATTACTCATTTCATACTTTGACATTCCTATTATTCTTGAGATCTTATGATGTTAGATGCCGTACAAGATTTTTCTGATTTCCCGTTGTATTGTTAACTGCTTCATGTGATGTAATATATTCTAATTAAACGGTTTATGCATGGCATCTACTTAGGAGCTAAGCGTAGCTCACACTTGCAAGCGATAAGCATTTCAGGTCAAGGATGGAAACCTCCTGAGCTAAATCTGGATTGTTGTGTTGCTGAATGGTGGGTGTTGACATGATTTGAATTTGCCATGACTATAATTTGGACGATGCCTTTTTTATCTCGATACGAAGTGTTTTGAAAACAGATTTTTGAGATGTAATATTTTGGATTAAATTTTCAGGTTTATACTTTGGATTTCATTTCAGTTGTTCATTTGGATTTAGAATTATGGATTGGACAGTTGTTTAGATGCACAACTCCTTTATTCCTTTAATTCGTGAGATTTGAATTTGATAGCTTCCGTAAATTAATTAATTATTCTAATTTCAACAAGTTGTACGTGCAAATGAATGTTTCTAGATATGGTCCTGGTACAATAGACCAGATCCTTGGGCTTGGGTCCGATGATCGCACCTCAGGATTGGTGTGCACTCATTGGGATTCATACCACGGGTTTCAGGGTGTGACAATCTCTTTTTCTGAAGACTAATGAATGGCTGGCAGGTTGATTTGCTGGTCTGTCTTCCAACTCTTCTTAAATTCATCCATCACTAAGGTCAAGGTGAAGACAAGGGCATGTAGAAGTAGATTTCTAAATGCACTTCTTATTGGAACCTCAGAGGATCAATCATTACTTAATTAGTTGAATACTAAAAAAAATAGTAGGGGGGAATCTCTTTCAGGAGACTATTGAATTACTAATAGGTTGATTTCTTGGACTATCTTCAACCTTTCTGAAAGTTTTCTATCTCTAAGGTCAAGGTGAAGACAACCGCTCATTTGATTGCTTGTGAAGACTTCCACTATCCAGTTAAGTTTATTCAGGATTCCCCAATTCTTACAATGATCGTCATCTCAAATTGATTGGAAAATCTCAATAGAATAATAAAAAGAAAGAAACCGAAACCCAAACTGTGCTTTCAGTAAAAAACTGATAAGTAGTTCATCAACCAAATACTGCTCACAGCAAGCTCTCTAAATATAAATGAGCATATCTGCTTTATGAGTTTAACAAGGCCAGAGGCAATAAGTCCTCAGATTAAATCCTACAATGGTTGTCCACTGTATCAAGAAGAAGACTATGCCCTACTTTCTGAATGCTCCTCTGTTTTCAAGGACTTAAACAATGTTCTATTTCTTTGCATCTATTTAAAAATTATACAGATAACTATGTACAGGTTCCCTTTTGTATGGGTAGACCATCTTTCAAGGTCCTCTTTTTCCACTTTATTCAATTAACAAACTTTGCCTTATTCACTAAAAAATGCCAAGTAATTAAGCATCATAATATTTGTGAAATATGCTGTGTCACGCAGCTTTGCTTTAAAGAAGTAACACATGGACCCCACATAACTTTAGGTGCTTTATCTTGTTATTCAAACTGTAACTAGGCAGCCATCAGTACCTATATTGGTCGATATCATGTATCAAATATCATACTGAACAAAAAAAATTAATACATTATGTTCAAATAAAGATTGCATTTATACGTAAACACTACCAAGTAGAACTAGTAAGAGACATACCTTTAAACAGCACTCATGTTCTATTTTTAACTGCTTGTCATTGCTCCTTTTCATGCTCTTTTCAAGATCCTCCACCTTCCGCTCCATATATTCAATATCCTATACAGAACATAAGAAAGCAGGAGAAAATAGAAAGAAAAAAATTAGAAAGGAATATGGTGGATTTTGCAGTCCCAGCTATTTTTTGTGTGATGAAGAATGAGCACATTTTTATCCCGTTACTGTGGTGGAGCAAGCAGCTTTACACCATGTAAATAGTCTGAAGTTGTAAGATCTCGAAAATCATAAAAAGGAAATTGTTTTAATAATAAGGGTAGGAAAGTAATTTAATAGGATTCTAATATGAACTATATGCTTAAACTCTTTTATACTTATTATGTGTTTAAATGTTAATTTTGGTTATTGTATGAAGACTTTGTAAGATCACACACTATAGCATAATCTATCGTTTGAGGCTTAATTAATTAGCATTGGGTTTAATTTAAAGGAATTAGGCCTAATCAATTGAATTGCGTTTAAGTAATTAACGATGGGCTTTAATTAATTAAATTAAGTAGCTTAATGGGCTTACGTAGTTTCCTTAAGGCCCAAAACATTAATTAGACTTTAAAATACATTGAAATTCGTGTAGAGATGATAAATACTAGAAAATAGGAGTTATAGATGAGATAGGAGTCTCTAGATGCCAAAAATAGAAGTATACTAGTTGTACTAGGACTAAAAGTGATTTCTAACACCTAATATTATAAAAATAAGACTTTTAGGTTAATCTAAACCTAGGAAAACATAAAAAAAAAAAAAAACTTGGAGAGCTGTAGAAAAAGAGATCTAGCATCTCTAAATCTTAAAAAACCTAGAGTTAGTGAAGATCAAGTGAAGAGGAAGAAGAATCAACAAGAGGATTCTGCAGTACATGTGAACTTCCCATTCAATTTCTTGTGTATGTAGGCCTAAACCCATGTTCTAACATGGTGGATTCCTTTGTGAATGCTATATGTGGAGTCATCAAATATGTGAAAAGTATGAAAAGAGGACCTATACCTTTTTCATGTTTGATGTGTGAGTTGGCTAGGAGATGGGAGTTAGCTTTTCCTCACCGGGACCATGCCGTCACCATCACACCTCTCAATCATCGGAATCTGAATCTCATGAATCTGAAGGAGATGCCCAGACAAGTTCCAGGAGAGCTTTTTGAGTAACCCAACCTTCCTCAGGATCAGCCTCCTCCAGAGCCATTTGTTCCGGTCCATCGCCGACCATCTACATCAGTCGGGCCTAGCACTGGTATTCCTCCTCTTACACAGCACTACACCAGGAGGGACAGGAGTGTAGAGGGCAGACTGATGGCCTTAGAGAGAACCAGCCGCAATTCCCAGAGGGAGATCACTTCGGAACTTATGAGGACCCGAGCCGAACTTGAGGAGACCCGCACCGAGTTAAAGAAGAGTAGAGAGGATATGTCCAAGCTCCAAAAAAGTGTGGACAAGACTCTTCGTTACATCCTGCAGATCTTCAGTTGCGGGAGATCCAGTGATGCCATTCCTCCTTCAGCGGTTTCACCTCTCCATCACCACCATCATCATCACCTTCTACAGACTTCTGATCTTGATGTTTTCTTTGGATGATTTTCTAGTTCTTATGTTGATGTCTTGTTGTAGTTCTTTATTGTTGTTTTTAGAGTTTTACTGTAGCCCTTAGAGCATTTGTTTTTCCTTCCTATGTAATAGTTGTCTAAGTTTGAATTCTGAACTTTTCCTTCTTATTTGTAAGTCTTCCCCTTTTGATCAATGAAATTCTCATATTTCCTTCCTATTGCTTCCATTGAGATTAATAAAATGTAATTAAGTAAATATAAGTCTAAAACCTATTCATCTAAGTCAACATACATATTTTAGGAAATTAAATGACTCTAAAACCCAGAAACACATATTTATGACCTTATTCAAATTATCACACAAACTTTTAAAATAAATAACTATTATGGAACTTAACTAATCCCTATATGTAGATTAGGAAAGTTAAGTAAACAACTTTTTCACATATCATTTACCTTAAAAAACAAACTAGGACTGAACATACACATTAAGAATCAAATGAGGTTAAACTATAAAAAAAGGACTAATTACTTTATCACTTAAATAAATCAAGACAAGTAATTATAGTAGAACATGAACAATCATTATTAAATCACAGATTTAGCAAATTAATAAATAGTTTAATATACATATCATCTACTTCACAAGAACAAATGACATTTAAAAATCTTATTAAAGCAAAATCAGTTAGAACACCTACATTAATTTCAATGACAAAATTCTCTTAAGGAGGATAGTGTAAAGTCTTGAAAAATCCAGATTAAAAAGAACCTCAATATAAAGGGTAAAATGGTAATTAAACCCTCCACACCTAGAAACGAACTAAAGGTTACTATTATAATAGGATCATTAACTCAGCTTTAGAGCTTAACTAGAAACAGGATTAATGAATTAATCTGTACTAGCAAACAAGACCTAACTCTAATAATTAATTAAGATGGACTTAAGTAGGGCCCATTAAGACTAAGGTCCAATTAAAAGATTTAAGGCCTAATTAGATTATTTAATAGCTAATTTTCGTGTTAAATTAACAGGATAACTTAATGACTAAGTTATAATCAAAATATGACCCTAGACTTGTAGATAAACACTAACTACCAATCGTAATGCAACTCTAACTCCTAAGACTTATTAAATAAGATTAAACTAAGTAAATTAAACATTACAACACATCTAAATCGTGGGAACACCTACGAAGAACAAGAAGAAGATTAGGAGATCAGAAAACTAGAAGAAATCTAGCAAATCATCAATGGCAGCAATTCTTCAGCCATATTGTGAGTTTTCCTTTAAATCTTGCGTATTTACTATCCATCTAATGTCATCATGGGGAATTCCATTCTCCTTTGCATGTATAACCCTTCCCCATGATCATACTAATAAAACCCAGAAAGATTGCATGATTTTAATCACATATGTATCACATGTTAAAGATTAAACTATGAATTAAACCAAAAATCAGAAAAGTATAATCATTATTCATATCTGAAGTAATGTAATCAATAATTTGACCAATTAACTATACA
>JAUPMG010002462.1:0-16087 GCA_031762675.1 Pachysandra terminalis | reverse complement strand
TGGGCTTTAATCCTATTGGGCTTTACTTAAGTCCAACTAATTAATTATTAGAACTAGGTCCTGTTTGGTTAGTTTTTTGGTTTAATCCATTAAATCAATTTTCTATTAAGCTAAATAATATTTGTTTATAACTTATAGTTTAAATTTATTAGTTACACTAGGCTATAATATTTATTATTTCTTTAAATTATTGTTTAAATGTCCCTAAATATCTTAATCACACATTATAACTTAAAGGGTTATGATTGTGTGTGAAGCACTCTAGTTTCCTATTGTGCCACCCACCAATCACAAACAGTCTAAATCAAATATGTAACAACTTCTAAAATTTTAAATTACCCCTCTACTTTAATTAATTACGAATTAATCCCTATTAAAGTTTAGGTTATTACACCTAGTATCAGTGTTGAATCCAACAGGTTTCTCCTTTTGTTTTCATAGACGATTCATCATTTCATCTCGGGTTATGAACCCATTGTTGGTCACAGACTTCGGTTGTGATGCGCTTGAAGGAGTACCAATAGGTACTGCCATGGGTGCCAGAGGTAACTTCTCCACAAACGACTCTGCTAGTGGAATTGGAGCATGACTTCCTCAGTTAGTTGCGGCATGCAAAAGTTCCATCATCTTTGCTTGTGCCTCTTCCATCTTATTCATTTGCATTCTCTTCTATCCGGTCATCATGATCATCAACTTCCTCATTCACCTCCTCATCACTATGCATCTTGTGTAGGTTAAGAGAATGGTCATTGTCATTCCTTTCTTCAACCGCTTGGAAAGAGGATGGCCCAACTTGATCCCCGGCCTTCAATCTACCTCTTAGTCTCGGCATTCTTCTAATATTAGTTGGTATGTAGGAGACAAACTCCTCAGCGGAGTCACCAAAATGTATACGGTGTTTTTGTACGAGGGGGAATCACCAATAATAGTTACCAATGGGCAAAAGACTAAGTCAATTACCGACCATACCTCGTCTTTAGAAGAATTAAGAGGTTAAGACAAAAGAATCATTGAACACTAATCAAGTCAAATAACGAGGAACTAGTAGTCCGAGTTTAGAAATTCGTGAGCACACTTTCAGACCTATGTTGGAGCTTTAATCTGTCCTTCCAAAATTCTCCAACCTGTTTCTTGAAGAAGGAGCTACTATTTATTGTAGTCAAAGAAAAGATAACGGAAGTTAGAAATTCGTTAGGTGGTTACTAACGGTGTTAAGACTCTAACCTGAGATAATACGTCGATTATCCCAGTCACTTTGGTGGACCAATCCAAAGTTACATCTCTGGATTACACATTTGCCATCGTGACCCATGACATCATGTGTGACTCATGACGTATCAAGGGGTTGGTGATCATCACGCCCCTCCATTCCGTTTAAGTCTAATTCCCCCTCGGTTGTGTATCGTCTATAGTTCTGCGGTGTAGGCGACAGCAGTCGGCATCATGGATGTAGTTGAAGCTACCTCCATCTTGAAACCTGTTGAAATCATCCAGTCTTGATACTTTCGAGGTTTTTTAAACCTTAGTATCTTCGAGACTGTTGTCTTAGTGCTCTCCAAGTTTTTCAACCTTATCACTATCAAGACGAGTTGTGTCTAGGCGTCCCCAAGGTATTTGTACCTCGACGCTTTAGACGAATTGGTGTCTAGGCATCCCCAAGGTATTTGTACCTCGACGCTTTCGATGAATTGGTGTCTAGGCGTCCCCAATGTATTTGTATGTCAACGCTTTCGATGAATTGGTGTCTAGGCGTCCCAAGGTATTTGTACCTCGACGCTTTCGAAAAATTGGTGTCTAGGCATCCCCAAGGTATTTGTACCTCGACGCTTTCGACGAGTTGATGTCTAGACGTCCCCCAAGGTATTTGTACCTCGACGCTTTCGACGAATTGTCATTTTGATGTTGATGAAGTTCTTGAGAAACTTGGATCGTCCCAACTTGATGTGCAGATAACGATCAGCACATGAGATGTTTGGATCGTCCCATCTTGATATAAGGGTGGCGATCAGCATATGAAATATTTGGGTTGTCCCATCTTGATACGAGGGTAACGGTCAACATATAATATATTTGGGGCGACCCATCTTCATACGAGGGTAACGACTGGTATTGAGAAATTTGGGGCGTCCCATCTTTATACTAGGGTGATGACCAATATTGAGATATTTGGGGGGTCCCATCTTCTTATGAGGGTGACGACTAATATTGAGAAATTTGGGGCATCCCATCTTCATGCGAGGGTAACATCCAATATTGAGAAATTTGGGAGAATTTTAAATATTCCATCTTGTGAGTATTCTATCATCGCTGGCCTGTCCTTGTGAGTTGGTCATTAGTATCGTTTCTCGAGGTCAAAACTCAGCCAATGTCTTGCCTTCATATTTCATGTATCTACACATACTAAACCTTTTGGGTATCCCAAGGATCTCTTCAGGTTTGGGATGTGACAGTGTGAGAAAATGATATTGTCCAAAACCAGACGTTCAGATCTTACGAATGCTAGAGGATCCACAAAGTTCTGAGTAGAGAGGGTATAGGAATGAGGACAATATGAGGATATAGGACGATCTACCATATGATCTCCAATGGCCAATTCCATATATCCCAAATGGTGTTATATATCCTTAAAGTGAATAAGATAGGTGGCATCCACTCCCGAAACCATCTTAGATTAGGTCACTATCCACAAGTGTTGGCGACGCAACCCATATATTCAATCCTCTATATCGAAGCAACTAGTCCTTCCCTTATCTTGACTGATTTCCATGAAGGCATACCCTCATGGTGTGTATATTTGGGTAAGAGAGGAGAAAACTCACCATCCACGCACACCAAACCACAAGCCTTAATGATCCCCATCAAGGCCCAACCCATGGGCGTCCATTAGCATTTAGAAATGGGTACAATTCTCATTTACCAATTTTCCATTTTCCATATGATCATGATGTGGAAAGGACACATAAGTCCATTGCTAATCATCACACCATACTGTAAGATCCTTTAGATCATACCACGTGTCTATCATAAAACACCCCTTATACATTAGCCCCACTCCTTGTCGCTTCCTCCTTTGAAGTGACAATAGACTTAGCATGATTAAAATCTCCTCTTTCTGAATGGTAATCTGTCATTATCTTGGGGATTCGAAGTGTCTCTTCTCTTTGGTGATTTCCCTCTTCTTTTGCCCCATATGTATATATATATATAGATAGCCGCTTTAGGTTTTCCTTCCTTAACCATCTTTCTGTAACTTCCGAAACCAAACTTCTTCCCTTTTTCACTAGAGTGCCAAAGGGTGTTCCATTTCCAAGTTTCCACTAATTCCATGGCATATAACTCTTCTTCCCATATGGCTCGTTCATTAAGCAAGACAAAAGAGACTATGACATTCTTCTTGCCTTGGAAGAGAATTTCGGACCCATGTTGTAGGTAAAACTTTTCATCTTATACCTCCTTCCCATAACTGTTTTATCGACCAAGGCACTTTGGACTCTACATCTCAGCCATCTTCTAATTCTCAAAAGATACCCTGACTCTTGGTAGAGAAAGGTGACTTTCCTCTTTCTGTCCTCAAGCTTTGTTCTCATCCCAAAATAATTACGAGTTGGGCGGATTGGATTACCCAAGTTTATCTGATGCCAATGATTCAGACATATTGATAAGGGCTGACCTTTTCAGTTCAATAAATAGCATTAAATCCTTTGCCATCCCTATTGACAAGGATTCCTTAACCTCCTTATTATATTGCTGGAGTCCATGAACTCATACTTTCATAACTTCCTAGGGTGAAATATCACCCCGTCTTGATGACATAGATGTCCTAATGGGTTTGACAATCTTCGGCGAAGCTGACCCATTCCAGATTGTATTAAACTTAATAAAAGAGATTCTTCGACAACAACACTCCTCAACTACACTAAAAAGAAGAAAGCCTTCGCGGAGACATCTGAATGTCACCGAGCCAACTTTTCTTATTAGATACGCTACTTTTGTAAAATTCAAAAAGTCTCAACAAGTAGCTGGTCACATGTTCTATTTTTCAAGAATTTTTGGTTATTTTAAGAGAAAGATAGGAAAACAAAAGGTAGAAGAAGAGAGAGAGAGAGAGAGAGAGAGAGAGAGAGAGAGAGAGAGAGTGGGGGGACAAAATAAAGGAGGTGCCAGCTTATCGAAAAACCAGAAGACCGGTTGTTGTTGCAGCTGGAAAAGAGAGAGAGAGAGAGAGAGAGAGAGAGAGAAAGAGAGAGAGAGAGAGAGACCCAACTCACAGGAAAACAAATGGGGATGGGGAAGAAGACCGAAGGATGAGAGTGAGGGGGTCCATTTCTTGTTGCAAAAAACCCCAGGAGGAAGAAGACAGAGGAAAGAAAATGTGAAGAATCTTTTTTTTGTCTTTTGTTTTCTTAAATAGAAGAGGAGAGAGAGAGAGAGAGAGAGAGAGAGAGAGAGAGAGAGAGAGAATTTTTCTTTTTCTTTATTTAGAAACTTCTCTTTTTCTTGTTTCTTTTTTTATTTCCTTTTTAGGGGGGATTTATCAAGTGAAAAATCTCTTTTGGGATTTTTCACATGGCAAATCCCTTGAAAATATCTTCTTTTTTTAGTTTGTTTCTTTAATTTTTTATTTGATTTAATTTGCCATGTGGCAACTTCTAAAAAAAATCTTATTTCTGGGAATTTGTTACATGGAAAATCACCTACAAATATTCTCTCCATTATTTTATTCTATTTTCATCCTAGAAAAAGGAATTGTTTAATATTTTTCTCACTCAATTATAATGTTTCCCTTTTTAATAATTAAAAATACAAAAATCGACCCTCGAACTCGGAATTTTACAAACAGTCATTTTGAAAGTGTTTCAGTGAGGAATCAAAATTTGATCTCAGAAAAAGTTTTTGACCCCCAGATTTAATTATTTGGTCCAACCGACCTTTTTTGGGTTAAAACCATCATTTTTCCTAACGATTTCGAATCAACCCAAGATTATACTCATTAGAAAGAATTTTGGCTCCAGAATTAAGATTTGAGATCAAAAATGAGTTTAGGACTATGGATGGATCTTGTGGGGACTACTAAGGGTATTTTGGTAATTTCACATGGATTTTAGGGTTTTCTGGAAAATTAGCACATATCATCAGGGAAGGATTCAAGGATGATTGGGGACGCAAATTTCTCAAGCTCAAGCCACCAAAAGCTAAGGATCCGAACTGCCCACATGCAAATTGGGGTGTACATCATCTATCAGTTGTAATTTCAAATTTCTACTTTCTTGCCTCTCTTCAGTCATTACCTGACTTGCCATTAACACTCTAGCTCTTTTCACCAGTAGTTTCATAGGAGAAACCACTTTTGATCCATAGACCAATGAAAAGGGTGTGGCACCAGTAGAACTTTTTGGCGACATTCTAAATGCCCACAAGGCTATAGACAAGTTCTCATGCCATAACTTTCCATGATCTTTCACTGTCCTGCTAAGGATCTTCAATAAGAACTTATTAGTGGCTTCTGACTGACCATTCTATTTAGGATAATATGGTGTCAACTTGATGTGAGTGATGAGGGCAAGGATGCTAAAGAGTTACAAGAACCCGTCAAATTCCCAATCGGACCCGTCACAAGAGCCCGATCTAAACGTTTCAAGGTCTGATTCTAGACGATCGAAGTTTCTTTTCGATTACGGGTTTCGTCACAGGTTGGCGTGGTTCTTATATCAGTGAGTAACTCAACAATTCTCCGTAAGAGACTTGATGTCTCTATGATCACACACTATAGCATAATCTATTCCTTAAGGCTTAAGAAATTAGCATTGGGCCTAATTAATTATCCTTGGGCTACCTTTAATGGAATTAGGCCTAATTGAATTAATGAGTTTAAGTAGCTTAATGGGCTTAAGTAGTTTCCTTAAGGCCTAAAACATTAAATTAGACTTTAATTATCCTTGAAATTCGTGTAAAGGTAAAAAATGCTAGAAAATAGGAATTAGAGATGGGATAGGTGCCCTTAGAAGCTTAAAATATAGGTATACTACTTATACTAGGACAATAATTGATTCCTAACACCTAACACTATAAAAATAAGACTTTTAGATCAATCTAAACCTAGGAAAGCATAAGAAAAAGTGGAGAGCCTTAGGGAGAAGAGATCTAGCCTCTCTAAACCCTAAAACCCTAGAGTTGGTGAAGATCAAGAAAAGAAGAAGAACAAGAGAATTCTAAACTACACATGTGAGTTTTCCTTTCAATTTTTCTTGTTATTTAAGCCTAAACCCATGTTCTGACACGGAGGAATTGTTTGTGAATAATATAATTGGGGTTTTGAATAAAACGACCCTTTCATTTTTCATTTTTTTGTCTTTTTCATATTGAATAAGTAATAAGAATGAGAGGTGATGTAATCCTTCCCCTTGTTTCTATATATAAACCTTATGCTAATAATCTGAAAAAGATAATAAAAGTTGCTAATTTACCTTGATTTAGGTAGGGTTTTTTGCATTGTTTTGATGTGTTGTGTTAGAATAGGAAGAAAGAATGTATTTTTAAACCTAATTCGAAGTTGAAGTAGACCCTAAACAATCTAGAGATTAATTCCCAATCTTCAAAAAGCCAAACCTCACTTCGGCATACCCCGTGGTATACCGAAGCCTTTATCGAAGAAAAACAATTCCACGAACAACCCTCGAGTTGGTCTACCAAAACTACTTTGGTATGCCAAACTCCATACCAAAATTTATGGGCAGATGGCCTTACATATTTCGGCAGATCCCAGGGTATGCCGAAGGGGATACCAAAGCCTAAACCCAAAAGAGTTAATGTTAGTTTTGGTCTAATTGGATCATATGGGACCCATACCTAAGATTTTGAAGGTATTTGCACACTTTCATAGTTTAGGGTATACCGAAGGGTGTATCAAACCCCACTGAAGTGGGATTCAGTACCCCATGGCTCACACCACAGGCTCCCAGATCTGGGCAATTCTTTAGACAGTTACCTGAATATCATTTAAGTAAATACCCACGTATTTTTATCTTCTTCACATGGTCAAATAAGTTTGAAGGGATAGACTATATCAAATCTAGGATTGATAGAGCTCTTGTCAACCATACTTGGCTCAGATGTTTAATGCAGTGGCTGTTGATTACATTCCACCAGGTATTTCTAATCACTCCCCTGCTATTTTCACCATCTTTGATGATGGAGTGAAGATTAAAGTGCCCGTTAAATTCTTCAATTTCTGGATCAAAGCACCTGGATTTCTTGATGTTGTTTGTAATGCTTGGGAGGAGGATGTGAGAGGAACTGCTATGTACTCTCTAGACACCAAGCTCAAGAGAATGAAATTCAAACTCAAAGAGTAGAGTAATAGGTTGTTCTCTAATCTAGAACAAAAAGTTAATATTGCACGACAAGAATTGGAGGCAATTCAGTGGAGTAATTTAAGTCAGTACAGTAATGTACCTAGTGAGAAAGATGCAGCTATGAAGTTTAAGAGGCTGAATGAGATCCTTGAATCTAAGTTGAGACAACAAGCTAGGGTGAAGTGGCTCAAACTAGGTGATAGTAACACCACTTATTTCCACAAGACTCCTATTGGCAATAGGGCAAGAAATAAGACCATGTCTCTCACCAAGGATAATGGGGAGGTCATTACTGATAAGGATAGGATTGAACAGATGTTTATCTCCTATTATACTGATCTTCTCGGATGTGACAATTAGGAAAATTATCCTAATTGGGAGCGTAACATTGGTGAAGGTGTTACTGAGGAACAAAGTGGAGCTCGTGACTGGAGAGGAGATCAAATCGGTCTTGTTCAGCATTGATGAGGATAAATCGACAGGGCCCGATGGCTTTAATACTGGTTTTTTCAAGAGTACTTGGGAGATCACTGGGCCTGATATGATTATGGTTGTTAAGGAATTTTTCCAGAGAGGTAAATTACTTAAGCAAACCAATCATGCCATTATTACCTTAATCCCTAAGAATGATGTTTCTTCTAAGGTTGTGGATTATAGACCTATCTCTTGTTGCAATGTGACGTACAAGTGCATTGCGAAAGTGATAGCTAATAGATTGAAAAGTGTGCTCACCTCACTGGTTGGAGATTATCAATCTACCTTCATTCCAAGTCGAAGAATAAGTGACAATATTTTGCTGGTGCACGAGCTCCTTCAATATTATCATACTAAGCATGACAAGCCTAGATGTGCTATCAAAGTTGATTTCTTTAAAGCTTATGACTCGATGAGATGGGATCCGATCGTTGAAATTCTCACTAGATGGAAGTTTCCAAATCTGTTTGTGGAGGGGATATGACAATGCATCTCCACCACTTCATAGTCTTTAAACATCATAGTTTTTATGGAAGTCATATTCCGTTATATCAATACCAACTCAGTGAGCCAAGGTTTTAGTTATCATGACAAATGTGATTCTCTTAAGATTAGCATGGTCAGTTTTGCCGATGACCTGTTCATTTTCTCTAAAGCTGATATCTCATCTATTGAATTTGTTAAAAGGTGTGTCAACTGATTTCATTTGGTAGCTGGCCTTCAAGCCAATACTGAAAAAATTGAAATCATCATGGCTTATGTTTCTGAGGAACAAAGTGATGTCCTATTGGGAAGGCTAGGGTTTAAACTTGGAAAGGTCCATATGAAGTATCTCGGGTTACCTCTCATTACCAAAAAAAAAACTTCAGATAAGAGACTGTATGCTACTCATTGATAGAGTTGAAAGGAAACTCAAGCCTTGGAAAGGAAGAGTGCTCTCATATGCAAGGCGGTTGGAATTAATTAAGTTTTTCCTGTTCAACATACAAAAATATTGGTTATCTACCTTCACTATCCCTAAGAAAGTGATCAGGCTCATTGATAGATTATTTGCCAAATGCTTGTGGGTTGACCCTAAGATGGAGAAGAAAATTCAACCTATGGCTTGGGATCAGTTCGCAAACCTAAAGATGAAGGTGGCCTAGGTATATTCAATCTCCTTGAATGGAATAAAATTGCTATATTGAGGTATGTATGGTTGGTTATCAGCAGAGCTAAGTCTTGTTGGGTTAGTTGGGTGTGGGCTCATCTCATTAAAGATAGGAATTTTTGGTCTTTGAGGATTCCTACTATCTGCTCTTGGAGTTGGAGGAAAATTCTTACTAGTACGGAAGAAGCGAACAAATTAATTGAGTATCAAATTGTGGATGGTAAATCTACATGGCTTTGGTGGGAAAGATGGCATAAGCTTGGTCCTCTCAAACATATCTACTCTTTTCGACTGACTCATAGAGAAGATTGGTACATATAAATGATAAGATCAGTAAACTGATTACTAATGGCACTTGGTCGCATCAGTCTAGAATCGAGGGTGTGTTTGATAATATGTCGACTGGGATTGATCACATCCCCATTCGTAATTGTTATCCCATGCATTAGGTCATTTGCTTGCCTCCTCAGCTGGGTAACTTTAATATCAATGAAACTTGGCAAACTGTTAGAAACATGAGCAACAAGGTGGATTGGGCTAAACTGGTGCAGTTTACAGGCCACATTCCCAAACATACTTTCACTTCTTGTCTGGCTATCCATAAACATCTCCTAACCAAAGATAGACTGGCCAGATTTGGTCTAGGGATAAGTACTACTTGTGTACTATGTCATGGGGGAATTGAGACTCATGATCACCTATTTTTTGGCTGTGAATTTTCATCCAAGATTTGGACATTTATTCTCAAAAAATGTATGCTTAACAGAGTTATTCAACAATGGGATGATGAAGTCATAAAATGTGGCAAATCCTTTGCTGGTTCAGATCTTAGTAATAGTATTAGGAAATGTTGTTTTGGAGCCACGGTGTATCACATCTGGAAGGAATGGAACTCTCTGATTTTTCAAAAGAACTACCTTGATTAGGAAGGTATTACCAAGAGGATTGTTGCGGATGTTAGAGATAAGATTATAGGTCTTATAAGGAATATCCAAGACAGTGTGGATAACAGACTCATTAGTGAGGAATGGGGTATTGATGTTGTTTTCATTCCCTCCAGGGAGGTTACTTGCTTCTGGGAAGCTCCTCCACCAGGATGGCACATGCTGAACTATGATGGGTCATTATCCTCAAATGTTGCTGGTTCTGAAGGGGTTGTTTGTGACTGCATTGGTTGGTATGTTTTAGGATTTTCGGTGACTAGAACCCCTAATCAAATTCTTGCTCATGAACTTGAGGCTATCCTAGTGGGTATGAATTTTGCTGTTGAATTCAATATCAGAAGATTAATTGTTGCCACTGACTCTATGGACTTTGGATCATCTTATCCAAATCCAATATTTTGGAGGTGCCTTGGAAGGTGAGAGATTTTTGGTCCACCATCCATAAGCTTAAAGACAGGTTGAATGAGGTTCAAGCATGTAAAGGCATGCAATTCCCTAGATAACTCCTTGACTGGGTTATATAGCAATCTGAATGAGGTTAATTCTTGGAGATACAATGAGCTCCCTAAAAATATCAAAAAGAGCCTTCAAAATGACATTCTAGGCAGGAAGTACTAGCACAGCTAATTTGATATCTTTGGGTCTGTGCATTAGAGTGTGTGTGTGTGTGTGTGTGTGTGTGTGTGTGTGTGTGTGTGTGTGGAAATTGTTGCGGTACTGCTATTTTGTGGTTCCTGGGTGAGGGTGGTGAGGGGTGTGGGCCAACCTTTGAAGGTGGGGACTGGGCATTTGTGTGTAGCTGCTATTACTTTTCTGGGTTCCTTCATGGTAAGGGTGGTGAGGGGTGGGTGGACCTGTTGTGGTCAGGGTTGGTGTAGGGATGCTGATATTTTTCCTTTTGTCTCAATTTCCTTAAGCTGTTGTCATGGTTATTTGATATTGTTATTGTTATTCTATGGTACTACTAATGGGTTCAATGTGCTGTTCCTCTTGGAATTTCTATTGATGTGCTGCCACTCTGGGTTTTTTTGCATACTGTGTTATGGATTGGACGCGGCAACTTGCTAATCCACGGTATGTTGTTGATTGTTCTACTTCACTCATCTCCTGGTTGCTGTCATGGTGTTCATATGGGCTGCTTTTCCTATTGCTGCCCTTGGTTCCTTTGGATTTGCTGCATGTGCTAACTGATGCGAGTATTCATCTACATCTTTTGGATTCTGGTTTCATGCTTGATGCTGCATTTGTGCCTGTGTGTTTCCCGGATGCTTGGGACTTATGCTGCTACTGGGTATTTGCTTCAACACCCCTGCTTTTGCCTTGAGTTGGGTGCTCCACTGCTGATGATTTATGATGGCTAATGCTTGTTGTTACGGAGGTGCTTCATTTGGTGCTTGATTCCTCTTCTTGTGCTAACTATTGTTAGCCTGATGTTGGTTTGTAGCCTCACTGATGTTGTAGGTTGGACTTTGTTTTGGAATTCTAACTATCCAATGTATGCCTCTTGGCATAGTAGTCGTTTTCTATTTTCTTTGGTGTTTGGTTCTACTGGACTTGACTTGTATGAACTCTATTGTTGATCCTTTTCTCCATTTATAAAACCCGGAATTTACCTGTTCCAAAAAAAAAAAAAGATATTACATGTGAGTAAGGAAATACCCCCCATTTGAATCCAATAAAAATAATTCCAGACCGAAATTCTGAATGAGTAAAAAGTCAACTCTCCAGTTCATGAATAAATTCTTGTTTTCAGGATTTTAGTAAAAACCATGATTTTCGAGTAGGTACACTTTCAGCACACATCTGAGGCCCGTGATTTTATGTCATTGTCTTTATAAATGTTTAGGTGAACAGTCAACGTTTTCAATCTAAGTCATATTTTCACTTAGTTTCTTGTTAGACTGTGTCCTTTACTTGATGCTTACAAATGAGGTGTCGTATTTGATTCCAAACATGTTAGTTTGATCCTTATGATTAGTAGTTTCATTGTTTCTATGATGAATGGTTACCTTCCTTTGATATGTATTATTTGTATGCTAGTTTTTAAGCTAATTACCGTGAATTATAAGGATGAATATTTACTTTATATGCTTATATCTAGTTATAATTGTTATTAATACATAAGTGTTATGTATATATATATATATATGTGTGTGTGTGTGTGTGTGTGTGTGAAATATGATATTTTAGATCATGAGAATGTGTCTGATGTGTTTGCTTGATGAATAGAATGTGTGTGAGCATGATATACTATGTTGTGTGAATTGCATTAATGATGAGCATGAATCTACATGATTTGCATTGTGACTACCTGGCCGGGATGGATATGTTTTATTGAGTTAAGGCACATGAGTGTACTGCTAGTGAGAGGTACTGTTATGTACCATATATTGTGAGCTTTATTGGTCACGGATGGATTGTGTTGTGTTCTTATGGGTTGAGGGATTAGCTATCCCAATAGACCAAATTGCTTGTCTGGTTGGGCAAAGGCTTGAGTGAACTACTGTTGGTAGGCTATGCTTTGTTATGTTCATAAAGTTCATCTTGTGGAGATGGTTTGGATTTGTTCCACTGACATAAATAGAAAATGGGTCATTGTACCTCATGCGTTGAAAGTCCCTAAAAGTGCGATGTAGGCGTAGAATAGCTTCAACTTAATTTCCCTTGTGATGGTCCACGTGGTTCGAGAAGACACAATGGGGGCTGATTGGTGGTTCAGGCATGACATACACTATATAGATACTTAACAAATTCCATTGCCTCTGCGTTTCATATTGATTGTGCATGATTCTGTGATTTGTCATGTGTATGAGTCACTTGACTTGCAAGTTATCATATAGAGTTAGGCATTGTAGGAATTACCAAGTTGAATGAACTTACAATCACTAATACAAGCCCAAGTGAATTGGGAGAGAACGGCATTATGTGGTGTGCTTATGTATATATATGGAATATTACCCATTCTTTCTTTAGTTATTAAATTATATTATATATTTGCTGATAGCATGTGTTTATGAGTAAATACCATGACTTTGAAGGACTTACACATCTGAGCTTTCAGCTTATGTTTGTTAATTAATATTTTTAGGTCCTGGATGATCAAATCGGAGAGTTCAGCTAGTTTGGAATAGATGGGTAGAAGTCTATATGTTATTATAGTTGCAGTTGAACTTATGTAACATAGTTAATCAAATTGTAATAATTATTATTATTTATTAGAACTAATATTGTTTCTTTCTCTTATGTTCTATATTGCTTATCCACTCCCATATGAATATGGGGAGAGAGTTGCATTTTCTAACCTTTAGGGTCCCCCCAAGGAGAACACTAGGTTTAGAACGTGACAAAAGTGGTATCAGAGCCTAAGTTCTAATAAATCTTGATAAAAATTTATAAGAAATTGAATAGGACTTAGGACTAGGTAATAATAAATTGAATAGGATAATGGACTTATAAGAGGGTAAAGGAAAATAGATATGTAGGATGTGAGACCATGAGGTATGGTGATTGTTGTTGTGTGCGTCCTTATTAGGTGATTTTCGGATAGACAATTGGGAATAAGAGACCTATTATTTCTAAAGGTTGAACCATAATGATGTAGTATGTGGTGCGTATACTAGATTGGATTGTCTCCATGAGACATTATGATCAAAGGCTTGCAATATGTTGAATGAAAAATTTTATCAAATTATTTATAATCCTAATACTAACTTCTTTTCCAAAAATTGAAGCCAATGTAGTTGCAAATGCATTGAATTAAATTCCTTAGAAAGCATATAGGAATTAGAACTATATTAACTACCAAGAAATAAAAAGATAAAAATATATAAGGTAAAATTTTATATAATATATCTATTGCATGATTATTTTGAAGTATAAACCTAGTAATTAATTGGACCAAGATCCAGTGAACCTATTTTAGGTTCTGCCCAGGGCTGGCCCAAACCAGGTGAAGACTATAAGTACTCGTCTGACAAATTGACATAAATGCATGTGCATGGAGTGAATGAATGCAAATTCTGTGTGAACTATGTTTGTATAATATATACATATATAGATACTAGTCTTTAAACACGTACTTTGCATGTGATCATTAGAAATATAAAAAATATAACTTCGTTAAATTTTTATATCATGCAAATAAAATATCATTGAATTGAAAATAAAAACTTAACAGTGTTAATCCAAAATTTGAATACACAATAAATAAAAACAATTAGTAATAAAATATTTTAAATCTTAGTATTATTTAATTCATTCATTGGGTAAAGAAAAACTAGATCTTCTTTAGCTAATTTATTTGAACTTTGTGCTATTTTGTATTAGTTATCTCTTCTAACTTATTTAGTAATTTGGTATTAATAAAGGGATATGAAGGTGAAACTTTTGAGTATAAAATATAAAGTAAGATTCTTGACTTCCATAATTTAATTAAGATGCAACGTTATATTGGTCTTACTTATGAGAATATCGATAATGATAAATTAATAATAAAAGAAATAATAGATAAGTTAAAATAAATGATAAGTTCATAATTTTTTATTAACTGATGTTGGCTTCAAAGTATGGTTTTTGAGCTTGGCACTTTGGCTGTTTGGCGGTATCACCGCAGGCTTCTGCGTCCATGTCATGTCCTCTCTTTTCTTCCCCGTCTCTTACTGTACTTTGTTTCTCTCCCTTTTGCTTTACTAAGTTTGTTTTTCATTTTTTTTGCTTTGTCTATCATGTTTTGGTCTGTCCTCCTCTGGTCATTCTTTCTCTTCCCCCAGCCTGGCCGCTTCTCCCTATTCAGTTTTTTCTCATGTTTCTTGCCTCTTTTACCTGCATTTGGGTTCTCATTATTTGGTTTGTTTACTGTCCCTAACCCCTTTGGTTTTGTTCTTTGGCTTTCTTGCTTCATCTCTTCTTTCCTTCACCTTCATGGGTAAGCATTCTGATCGAAACCTGTCACCAAGTCAGCAGCCAAGCCTCTGTTGGTTTCCTCACATTCTAAGTTAACTCTTACTAGTCCGGTCATCCTGGTACGCTCTTCACCCTGCTCGGCTCCCTCTAGACCATCCTCCTATTTCAGAGGTTGGATCCTCATCTAGCCGAGTTAACTCTTCACACCCGACCCCACCCTTGGTTGTCTCTCCCTCTTGGGTCATCTCTTCATACCCTGTGGTCTCTTCTTTCCTGACCCGATTTGTTTCAAATGAGGATTCTCACGTGGTGACTGTTACTTCATTTAGTAACTATCACTTTCCCCCTCCTCCTCCTGATCCTTCTGCCCCTTCACCCTTCCTCTTTGGCTCCCCTTGATCCAAGCCTTTCTTTGCTTGGGCACTTGCTCGAGATAGTAGCTCCCTCCTCTTTGGCTCAACGCTCAGCTCAGTCTTCTCCTTCCTATTTTCCTTCTGGCACCTCTGCTACCCCAACTCTTTCTTTGACCTCTTTTCCTCCTCTTGGGTCTTCTTAACCTCCTTCTCTACCTTCCCTCCCTATGAATCCTCTATGTAGGTCCCCCGATGAGGCTTTACATCCTCACCAAATCTACTCCCTCCACCTATTCCCTTTTTAGCCCCAGTGGCTAATTCTTGGAAGACATTATTTGTTGAGACTAAATCTGTTAAGAGTAAGGTCGTATCATATCATCCTCCTATTCTCCAAAATGGTAGATGTATTGTTGGACCCCCTAATTAGTTGTTGAAGATGGTCGAGCAAAATGGGAAGGAACACTTGTTGGGCACTTCATGGACAAGAAGTGTCGCTCCCCAAATCCAAGATATGGGATCTCGAGGAACTGACCTTCAGACCCACCGCACGGATACGAATAAACAACCACAACACCAACCCTTACCTGGTTGAATCAAAGTCTTAATAGAATAACCAGCGGAAGTCTATAAAAATTAAACCATAGCCCAACCAAACATGTTGAGCTATCAACCCACAATCAAAAGTAATAAAATCTATAAGATCTCTATTACAACATTCGTCCTCCATAGGGTCAAACCAAATAATACGAAATAAAATAAAGTAATGTCAATGTAGTCTCAAAAATAACAATGTCTCTAACACCATCGTCAAAGGCCAGCCAAGACTCAGACCATCCAATCACCTGTAGAGATAAGGATCAGTCGAAGCCTAGTAGAGAAATCCTACGAGACTACAATATCTACTTTTATGCA